>JANHGN010008687.1:0-19915 GCA_024605025.1 Megaceryle maxima | reverse complement strand
GGGGGGAACACCAGCAACCGCCCGGCGCGGCCGCCGCCTCTCGGCCGCCCCGCCTGCGGTTGATCGCGGCAGCGAGCCGAGGCCCGCCCGGGAGGATCGGCTGGGCCCGGCCTCCCCTCAGGGGCCGCCCCCGCGGGGCCCCGACGGGCTGGGGGAGGCCGCGGCCCAGGGGGCGGCTCGGCCCGCCGGGTGCTCCCGCATTTTTTTCACTGGAGGGCAGCCTCGGCGCAGCCGGGCAGCGGGACGGCCGCTCCCCGCCGGGCCCGTCTCGGCCTCCTCCTTCTCCCGCGGCGGCGGCGGCCGATGGTGGCAGCGGCCCCGCTCCCGCTCTCCCGGCAAGGAAGCGGCGGCGACGGGCGGGGCTGGGGGCGGTTACGGGGCTGGGGGCGTCGGTGGTCGCGCGGGCCATGGAGGGCCGGCCGCTGTACCACGTGACACCCCGGCGCCCCCTCCGCGCGCGGGCGGTGTCGGGCGGTGACGTAGCGGAAGCATCGAGCGCTGAGCCCACCCTGCGGCCGGGCCGGCGGGAAGTGAGGTTCGCGGAGCCGCCCCCGCCGCGGGAAGGCGGCAGCTTCAGTCCGGCGCGGCGCAGAGAGGCGGCGGGCAGCCGGGCCCGGGGGCGGCGGCGGCGGCGAGGGCGTGGGGCGGCAGCGGCAGCGGGTGGGATGATGGTGGGAGGCAGCGACGGGCCGGCTTCGCCGGACGCCACCGAACTAAAGCGCCGGCGGAAGAGCCCCCGGTTGTCGGCGGCGCGGGCGGAGGAGGCCGAGGTGGAGGCCGCGGCCGAGCCCGTCCCTGGAGGCGCGCTGGAGGGTGAGTGGCGCGGGCGCAGTGCCCCGCGGTGAATCCCGCAGTTGAGAGCGAGGTGGGGCGGCGCGAAGTGGGGCGGGCGGGCGCCCAAGGCGGGGTGTTGAGGCGGGACGTTGAGGCGGGACGTCCCCTCCTGGACAGCCCCGCTGGAAGCACGGGTGGCTCAGCGAGTCTGAAAGGGGTGTTTTGGTGCTCTTGGAAGACGCTCACGCGGGAGGCGAATGGGCTTGAGGGGAGCTGCCTGGTCTTGCTTAACCCGTTTCTCGTTTCAGGGGACGAGCGGCCCTTTGTGAGCCCAGACTCCTTGACACGACCCCCTATAAAAGCGTGTAGATCAGCAGGTAGGTTTTAACTCACAGAGGTTTTGTGTGTGCTGCTTGCAAAGGTGCTGAATGGCACAAGACCGGTGGAAATAGGAGTTTATTGGGTTTTAGCTCCTTTGCAGGTTTTACTGTGGCTCTGGAGTGCAGGTGAGGAAATCCCCCTGAAGTTCTTACTCCATATGTAAGAAAGCCTCTTGCCATTTTTTATAGGCTGAATTTATGTAAAGTGTCTTGAGCTGCAAAAGCAGATGCTGTAAAACTGCTCTGTGTAGTGAGCAACACTGCATACAAGGAGGTGCCTAATTGGGGCTTGCCTGTCCTTTCTCAAAGCACCAAGCCCACGCTGGTATTTGCTCTCAGACACTGGGCTGGACAAGCTGTTGTGTTAGCTCTACGTGGCACTTGCTTGTTTCTTTAGTTGATGAAAACTGTATCATCAAAACTTTAGAGAGATGCTAACTTTGTATAATGCAGTCATTCTGTCAGAAAACTGCAAGCAATGTGTCTGTATTTCCTTCCCTTTTAGCCTGCTGGTCTATTTTGAGTTGAGCTGTGCACATTATTAGTATGTGGCAATCTACAAATGGAGGAGTTGGGTGAGCCTGGGACTGTTCTCCAGTCGTATCTGTTTTTGTGATGGGACTGTCACCAAGCTCTTGTTACAGCTGTGGTGTGTGGCCTTAACTGTGTATTTTCAGGAGGTGTGGAAAAATCTTATCTTGAGGGAGGAAAAGAGAAGTTATAAGTATTTCTTTGGAAAAGTACAAAGATTTATCTTTGAGAAAAGCTGTAAGAAGCCGGTACTGCCAAATGATGGCTAAAAGAGTACTGATGTGCTTAGTATTTTAAATGTGTCTGGGCTGCTTTAGGAGGCATGGCCAAGGGGTGGGTTTTTTAATGTAAATGTCTCTAAAAAATGAGGCTCAAGCTCTTAACAGCAGTATTGATGATCATTACAACAGGTGTAAAAGTATGATGTTGAGAGACCCTAATGCTTTATACAGAAGCATGGGAGATGTTTCCCCACCTCATGGTCCTCCCTCGTTTTCTCCAGGGTTTAGAGGAATGCAGAGTCTGTGAGGCAGGGTGGATTTTTATCAGAATGTAATTGTCACACTTCCCTGAGAGCAGAATGGAAGCAAAACCACAACTTGAGAAACTGGTTTTTGGCTTCTGCTTAGAGGTTTTAAATACAGATTAGGAAACTTGCTTCTAGAGCTAAAAAGCTTAAAAAGCCTACAAACCCTGCCTCCAGTCAGGCATCTCCTAGATGAACATGCTAAAGATGCATGCTAGCAATCTTTGTTGAAGTTCTCTTGAAACATGCAGCGTGTGAGTTAAAGGCAGGTGTGAGGTGTTCCTGACATTTGAGTTTGTGCTGTCTCTAGTTGCTGTGGAACATTGCAGCAAGTGTGTTGCAGGCTTATCTCTAAGTTGAAAAAGATTGAACCCACAGGGATAGGTATGTGCTGGACTTAAAAAGTTTACTGTGTTAAACCAGTGGCTCTGTATTTTGGTTTATAAACTTGTAGTTTATGAACTGGCAGATTTCTAGACCATTCAGTTAAACCAGTGTATGAAATGGGGATAGTAAGAAGATCACTCTCTTGGCAGGTGAGTGTGCAGTAGGTGGCTGGCTAGTGGATTTAAGTGGCTTAAACAACCCTCACTAGCTGCCTGCAAGGCAGGAATGATCCTTTGGGTAGGAGTTTAGGGCCTTCTAAGGGAAGAACAGGTGTGTCTGGGTTGGAATTGATATATAATTCTAGGAAACTTAACCTTCATAAAGGGGATGTAGGGGATACCATGTGTGCTCTCTGCCTGCATGAACACTCTTCTTGTTGGTGATACCCAGTGTTACACAAGGTGCTGAGTCACAAGCTGTCATCTTGGGAGAAATGAAGTTGTGTATATTTAAATCTTACCTTTTTTTGACAACTTTTAAGAATGCTTTGAGAGGTGCAGAGTACTGATAGGAGTTAAAGAAGGGGAGAGGAATTAAAAAGCACTGACTCTGTGAATAGCCCTCTTTAGATTGATAGATCTTTCTGGTGGTGTGATTATTAGCTACTGCTACTTTTCCTTCCAAAACCTCAGTATATAGTGAAATATTACAGGTATGTTGTTTGCTATTCCTGAAGCAATTTGTAAGTGCATTCATTCTTAGCTTGGTGGAAAATTGGTCACTTAACAGCTTTTTCAGATGGCTTTAAAAATATAGTATCCAACTCACTATGTGAAAATACTGGTTTACCTGTGACTTAATAGCTTAGTTTAAAACTTAGTTTTCTCTCTTGTTTGTTTTAGAGGTTTTGGTGGTGGATTTTTTTGGTTTGTGTCCCCCCTCCCTGCTCTTGCATGCCTCTTATACACTGGCATACTAAAGCTGCCACAACATATTAGAAAAGGGCTATGTTTTCTTTTCTAGAAGTCAAAATAGTAAACACTAGGTGGCAAGTTGTGTGTTGCCCTAGCACATACAGAAAAAGCTACAGAAACATTGAAGCCCAGGAGAATCCAGTACTGTTAAAAGAATAAAAGGGCTTAGTGTACATATTGCAGATAAAAAGTTTTACCAATTATATTTTGCTGTTTCCTCTGCTTATGCCCTTCAGCTTGATGGCCGTGTGATGCTCTCTGTTCCACAGTGGTACTACAGCTTTCACTCCACAACTGAACTTTTCACCCCCCATCTCTTGCCTTGAATCTGGGCAAGCGTGTGGTTGCACTTTATCCTTTCATACCTCTTCTCCTGGTGTTCTGCTTTTGACTGGCTTTCCAGCCCTGACCTTTGCTCTGTGACTCCTGTAATCTTACAGGGCTTTATTCTTTCTAGTTATTAACGTTAATTAAGTAGGTTTCAGCATCTGCATGGCTTTGTAATTTGGTAGACAGTTATTCCCAGCTACCTGAGGGGATTAAGTTAGTATGGTTAACATGAGAGAGACAGACCCAACTAAAGGATGGCTTGGACTACATAAAAAGGGGAGTTCTGTATTTGCTTCTCTCCTCCCCCCCCGCTTTGCCTAATGCTACTGATGACAACACAGTTATTGTTTCTAAGTTGTGTACCCAAAGCTCTGGGAAAAATTCTCTTTATTCCCATGCTTGTGTACTTCCTAGTTTATATTAAGTCCCTTTAGCACAAGGTACTTCTTGGCTTTTAGCATTGGACGTCTTATCTCTGGGTGTTGGTTGGTTTTTTGTGGGTTTTTTTTTGTTTTTGGTTTTTTTTTTTAAGTGTTTTTAAGCCTAGGACTCCTAAAAATAAATTAATAAAAGTGTGTGGTAGCACAGACAGCTGTAACTATATATATTATTGTGTATATTATAGTGAACTTGAGTTTACCATAAGCTTTTCCAGTGTTAGTTAACTTTTGGTTACATTTTAAGAAAGTAACTCTTGGGAGATCACAATTTGTAAATCACTGTAAATCATTTGTGTTCTGAAACTGTCTTGTTCCTTCAGGTTTGTGATGTTATGAGCACTCATAATACAGCACCTATACCAATCCTTTTTTTTTAACTTTTTTTTTTTTTTTTGCCTCCTAACAGGCAGTTCTTCATTTCACTTTCTTCAAGAGAATCCAGTAAAGGAAAAAGCAAAGGCTTATGACAGTAATGAATTGGAGAAACCAGCAGGGCATCACCAAACAAACATTTATTCAGCATTAAAAGGTAACAGCACTAGTTCTATCAGTAAGTTTTACATGATGTAGCAAACAATTGCTTAAATGTGCTAGAACTACATTCTTTCAGTCCTGTTACAAAAGGGGGAGTTGTTGAATTGAAATCTGAATGGATTAAGTTTAATTAAAAAAAAAAAAAAAATTGAGGGCATACTCCTACCCATGAGTCAAACTAAAACTGACTGTAGCATGATAGTCATATGCTTGGGTGTCAAACCTTAAAGTTCACAAAAGTGCAGTTTTAAACATTGATAAATATATGGTTTTCTGTTTTTTGAAAAGCAAAATAAAAAGATGAGTAATATACCGGTTTCAGAAACTGTTACAAGTGGATCTTCATTTGCCTCAGGCAAAACCAAAATGTGCTTTTTCAAAGAATCATGGAATATTTTGAGTTGGAAGGGACCTTTAGAGGGTCCTTTTTTTCTAAAAAGATGAGTTATGTTTGACTTCAGCAGAGGAAGATGACTATACCAAGTGATTTCAAAGTGAGAAAGCACTTGTTCCTCTTCCAGCGCTCAAGGTTTTTCTCAAATGTGTTATAGAAGCAAAAGGGAAATACAGTGAGGAAGAAAATATAGGATACTTTTTAGCCCAACAGAAGATAATTGTGTTACTACAGGTGGTTTGAATACATACAAATAGATATGCTTTGTAATGGAGGCTTTTAGGAGAGCTGAAAGTCAGGAGTGAGGTAGTGGCTGGAATTCATTCGGTCCTAATCACCAGTGTTCATGGGAGAGCACTGAAAGCAACTGTGAGTGCAGACTGACAAAACAAAGAGGAAACAGGTAGCCAAGATGTGCACAAGAACACCTCTGGGTCTGCCTGCTGTTTCCCAGGAGCACAGGACATGTTTTGCTCAGGCAGGCAAGAACAGGCCTGTGTTTGCTGGAGCCCCTCGGCACCACTAGCTGTGGTGTTAAGGCAGTAACTTTACACTGTCTGTTTTTGTGTATCCCTGCTGCTGAACAGTTTTGGTTTCAGAAGTGACAAATATGGTACCTTCAGGGGGGTTGGACTAGATGACCTTTAAAGGTCCCTTTGAACCCAAAGCATTCTGTGACTGTGAATTAATGCTGCTAATTTTCCATCCTTTGTATTTTATCATTATTACATTACTTTTTTAAAGAAAAAAAAATAGCAAGGAGAATTTTATGTCATATTGGGGAAAAGCAGAGTGAAGAGCCAAATTAAGCCCTTGCTATTGGGCAATTGTAGGTTTTTCCATCAACAGAGGGATCCGAGAGGCTGTCATGTGGTGCAGGCTTGGTTTGGCAGCACAGTGTGTACTCCTTCCCTAATAACCTTTGAAGATTTCATAGAAAGTGCTAAAAGCATGTGTGGCTTGTCTGTCTGATTCTGACCTCTGATGTGATAACTAAGTTCTTTTACTTGTGCTCTGGTTTCAGAAAGAAAGGTTGACTTCCTCGAGAAAAATCAAGAGCACCACTCAACTACATCACAGAGTAAGTAAAAAAAAAAAAAAAAAAAAAAAAAAAAAAAAAAAAAAAGACAGCTAGTCTTTCTCTGTAATTAAGTGAAAAGTACAGAATTCTTTTCCTTTCTTCTCCTTAAATTTTTTCTTGTGCCCTGGGACACTCTGTCTGGGAAGGTAGAAAGGGACCAGGAGGCATACCCAAATGGAATCTGGAGAAGGCAGCACATTTCAGAGCCAAAGCTGTTCTGTGAGGTTATTCAATTTGCTGACCACAGAAAATGACCCACTTTTTTTTGGTTGTTTTTGGCTGGGTTAGGAAATTGAGTTGATTTATGGGATAATCAGTAAGTGCAGAGCACATACCAGTGGTGTTTAGAGGGAGATTGGGAAGGGAACAAAACTTCACCTTCTGGTAGCAGTAAATGTTAGATGAGTTTGTACACATCACCTTCTGCTTTAGCCTTTCTGTGAGCAGTGGTGTCATCCTGTGACTGAGTCAGTTGTTGTATAATCCTGGAGAGGAGCAGCATTTTTCTTTGCTGGCAGACTCCAGTCTGGACATCTAAGGACCAATACTTTGTGTTTCAGAATTTTATATTTGTGGATTTGTTGTTTGTTGGTTTTTTTTTTGTTTGTTTGGTTGGTTTGGTTTTGCTTTTGTTTTTTTTTCTTCTTGACTGAGTACTTGAAAGAAAAGGGTGAAAAAAGCGTTCTGAATTCTTAGTAGCCTTCTATTCTCAATGTCTTGGTGCTTGTTTGAATCCTGAACAGGTCTACATAAACAAAATCTAGTGAATCAGAATTCAGTCTGGAGAACCTTGGGGGATTGTTTGGGGTTTTTTGAAAGCCACAATGACTTCTGGAAGAGAAGCACATCTTGTGGTATCTGCACTTCTGTGAAATGCCTTTGAAAGATGAATTGATGCAGGGAGTTCTCACAAGTCTGTTGCTTTTTTTTTTTTCTCTCGTGCCAGAGGTAGTAATAGGTGGTGCAGGAGTGACCAGTGTGTGGTGGGTGAAGAACTTTGGACAGTCACTTGAAACTCTGAAAATTCTAAGGTGTCTGCAGAAGTTACTCCTTTTGAGTTAGGCAAAACAAATAGTGAAAGGCTTGGCCTTTGTGCAGATTTGTATTGTAAGTAAGTCAGAATCCTTAGGTAGGATAGGATCAGTTTTTACACTGTTTATTGAAATACTTTTTAGGGTATGAATTGGAGATGTCTCCTAAATATGAAACAGTCTCTACAGACAGAGCTGCAATGTTAAAATATTACAGAACTGGGCTGATTTTGATCTGTTAACTATTAGAAGACTTATGTAAGCTTAGTGAGCTACAAGCTCATTGTCTGTACCCTATTGGGGTGGGTGGCTGAAATTACAGCATAACATAGCTCATTAAGCCAGTTAAGCTCCAGCTTAAACCAGAGCTGCTTTTAGCAACTTCTGTGATTACATTCATACGGAAACAAGGTTATGGAATTTATTTTAGTGTTCTTGAAGTAACTCTTGTGGGGTGTGTTTATTCAATTTATTCTCAGTAGTGCCATTGACAGCGCACCGATTTGGTTATATATTACTGAAGAGCCTTCAGCTTTGAACCAGTTGCTGCAGTTCAGAAGGAGACAGAAATTCTCATGTCTTTTTAATTAACTGACTAAATGCAGAAAACATGCTGACCAGTAATTGCACTGTATATATTCATACTGGTCTCCTGGGAAAGTTGTTCACAACACTCTCTTATGGATAATGTCTCTTGTGTTTTGCTGTCTGAGCCCATTTAAATAAATAGACCAAAAGTATATGTTGAACAATTGTATTTTACTTTAAAAGCACAATTCAACCCAAGAAACTGACTGCTAATGAAGCAGGCCTCTGACCTAAGCTAGATGGAGAGGGTGCATGAGGCTATGCCTTTTAACACACCACTTTGCTTTAGCTACTTATATCTTGCATTATGTTGTTTTTCTACTATGTGTTAATTGAGCTTCCATTTTTCTGTCTCAAGTTCTTGGGCAAACTCAAAAAACTTAACTGGGACATGGGATTCTTGTGCAGAAAATAACAGGTTATTGAATCTCTGCTGTTTTGTACTTAAAATGCCTCCATTTTTATTTGTGTAATTTTTGAAAAGTTAATCTTTGGGGGTGCTTTGCGATAGGCTGGGGACTCTTGCTTTTTATGCAACATGGTCAAGGTGGCTTAAGAACTGGCATTTGGCAAATAGCGTAGGTGGAGAGTTGATCTGCCAGTTGGATGGGATTTCTCAGGCTAGTAATCGTGGTGAATGTGGTGCTTTCCTTGTTCACGACTAGCCTTGCTTGATCACGGGAGGGTGAATGATGCAGAAAAGGACAGAAAGCCCCATACTGGCTACAGTCCTACCTGGGGTGAGGTCACAACCTTGCCTTTGCTACTTAGCAGGACTGCATTTCCTTCACCAAGGTGTTATTCAGGGGTGCTCTGTCAGCTTTGTAGAATTTTGTATGTAAATATGTAATTAAGAACAGCTTTTTGTTGAAAATAAAACACTTTGGTGATTACAACTCCCTTCTCTAAGATTGATTATGATTGTGGTCTTAGTACTTGTGTTATCTTCCTTTCTTAATCTCTTAACAGGTAGAAGTAAATTTCAAGATCAGTCCAGTAAAAGGAAATGCTCAAAGCCTTTGGCCACAAGTAAGACTTCTGCTTTCACTTCTATTTCATGCATGTTTTATATTTAACTATTTTCATTCCTGTCCAAGTATTGACGCCTGGTAGCTGGTGTTAAACTGAGGGTCCTTGACAGAACAGATGACTTGCTTGCTTAGGCTGTATGTTTTCAGCACAAAGAAATGAAGAGTTGTAGAATAGGTAATATTTCCACCTGAATTTAAGGGTTTTTGTTTATAATGTTTGCAAGATTAAAACTGAGGCACTTCTAGTGGTATTCTTATTTAACAGTTGTGTTGCTGTCATGATAAAAGATAGAATATAAAAGGTAGTCTAAGGTACAGTATTCGTTCTTGTTTCCAGGGTGGTTGGTATATTTTGTCACTAATTTTACTGGGAACAGAATTGACCCATAAGCTCATATTAGGTCGAGTGAGTGTTAACTGTTCAAATACAAAACCATATCAAAATGTCTTTTATTCTATATGCTTCCTGGGCACTGTTTGCTGTGTGTACTCTTTATGAAGCTGAATGATCCAGAGGTCACAAAT
Source organism: Megaceryle maxima (assembly GCA_024605025.1). Taxonomy (NCBI): domain Eukaryota; kingdom Metazoa; phylum Chordata; class Aves; order Coraciiformes; family Cerylidae; genus Megaceryle; species Megaceryle maxima. Next base: position 10,449 of record JANHGN010008687.1, on the reverse strand, counting down.
GTTTTCTGTTAGTGTTGATCACTGGTGTTTGAGATGCAAATACTGTTGGATAAACTATTTTTATCCTTATGGGGATGGGGAGAAGAAAAAACACAAAGCATTCTGGTGATGCCAGGTTTTGTACAGAGCTTTTTCTGCAGAGCCTAAATGAGGGGGAAGAGTTTGACCTTTTTCAGGGCCTTTTTAAACTCTTAGTTTGGATATGATTAAGTAGAATGGCGTATTGATAAACTTTCAGAAGAGCTCCTTTTTCAGAAGAATGTTCAATTTGTTAGTCAACCTGTAAATCTGTAAACATTTCCTTTTTCACTGCTGTCACTTTACAAAGTTGCCAAAGAAGTTAAAATCTTTCGTGTTGGTTCTTTTTTTGGGGGGGGGTTTGCTTGCTTTGTTTGTTTTTAACTAGAACATCTTTATGCTCTTTACTGTACCAGGAACTTGAGAGTGGGATGAATTAACTGATTTCTACTGTTTCCTCTTACTTTCCTCTCTCTTGTTGACTTCTGGTTTTATTTTTTTTTAAACAGTTTTCTTCCTGTTTGCTCCTCAATTCTATAGGTGATGGTGAATTGCAGAGTGGATTTCACAAGAGCTGGACTTTGTTACTGGTTCTGTTAACTGGTGTCCTACTGCTTTATGTCCTGTGGAGTGGAATGCCGAGTCTTCTGGATTCAACTTTGTCAAGTAGAGATACTCAAATCCTACAAGCATTTCGAGACCGCATGAAGAAACTAAAAAATACTTACCAAAGTCAGGACCCCAATCTGTGGAAGAGAACCCATGTGTTCCTTGAGAAACATCTTAATGCTTCCCATCTGCATTTGGAACCGGCCATCTTACTGTTCACAGCTGGCCAAGAAGGTGAGAAAGCACTAAGGTGCCTAAGTAATGAGATTGCTGATGCTTTTGCCTTCTCCCAGAACGCTACAACAATCAAAATTGATGGGGCAGACAAAGCCATATTGGATAGTGACATTGTCAAGCTGGAGGTAGATGATGAGCTCAGCTCTGGGTTCAGAGAAGGCAAGAAGGTAGCAGTGGTGCATCGATTTGAGTTACTGCCTGCAGGCTCCACTTTAATCTTCTACAAGTACTGTGACCATGAAAATGCAGCATTTAAAGATGTGGCTCTCCTGCTGACAGTTCTCCTGGATGAGCAGTCACTAAGAAAGAGCCTCACCTTGCAGGAAGTTGAGGAGAAAGTCCGGGATTTCCTCTGGGCAAAATTTACCAGTTCAGATGTTCCCACTTCTTATAACAGCATGGACACTGATAAGTTGAGTGGACTGTGGAGCCGTATATCTCACCTTGTGTTGCCTGTTTGGCCTGAAAAGGGCCTTCCTGTGGAGGGATGCACATAAGTTATTGGAGAGAATTTAAGAAAGGGGGAAGACAGAAAATGCGTGTTGCAATGGCTGAACAGGGAAGAACTTGCTGCGGCTGCTGAGCTCAGGCAGAGTACAGTCCTTTCTGTGCAGAGAAATTCCACCAACTGGCAGGGTTGTTTCTGCTAAAGTAACTGGGACTTCTCTAAATCAACTGCAGAATGTAAGCAAGGAACTTGCTGGTTGTTGGTAAGTTGTGTTCTGTGACTTGGTGTCCTGGAGCTGGAAGTAAGTGTCCACTAGTGCAGAACCACTCATCTGCCTCTGAAGCTGTATTAGTGCACTACTGGCTGTGCTATGAGGAACCTTTTCTGGGGGTGCATGAAGCAGGTATCACATTTGATGAGGTAATGGGATGCAAAAACATCACCATCTGCCAGAATTGATTTTTTTTTTTCTATTAAGGAGGGGGAAGGGAGAAGAAAAAAAAAAAAAAAGTAATGTGAGTCTAAGCACAGGCTTTTTCTTGATCCATCTGACCACAACATATATGTCAGACCACTCTGGCAACTTCTAGAAATGGAAAAATTGCTCGAAAGATTTGTGACTTGTAGAGAACCTTTCAGCAAGTCTTTCTTCCTTAAATGACCACCCACCACCACCTCCCAAACAGTTCTGTAGAGTGGGAAAAGCTGAGGTATGAAGGACTGCTTGACAGTAGTACTTACTGGCATCAGTTAAATAATCTTTCAGCACCTCTGCCTCATTGCTTCCAGGAATTCTCTGCTCTTGTTGGAGTTCTGCAAGTCTTAACATTTGGGGGGAAGTGATAAAGCATCAGCTGTGTGTCTAAAGACCTGTTGTATCTCCTTTTCAGACAAAAGTTTAGGAAGTCATAGATAATTTCTCTTTTTAATAATTATTTTTGCATCAAGAGAATTTATTTATTTGTGGTACTTGATATCGTAGAAAAATAACCTTTCTTCACGTCTGCATATAACCTGCTGCTTGCTGTATAAGCTTCTAGTGAAGAACAGATTTGCAGTGCATGTTTTAAAATACATGTTTTAAATAATGCTTTAGAGTGTCTCATGACGAAAATCCCTCACACCGGACTAAAAAACATGTACTTGTTTCTATTAAAAAATATTTTGTGCAAATAAGAGAATTGCGGCACTTCCATCTTCATTGCTGTAGTATATGCTCTTGAACTATTGGTCCATGTGCATTTGGTTTTGAGTATGAAGGAATGTGTGAAGACTGCTCTTGAATTCATAGGACTTTTTCTTAGTGGCTCTTGGACCCATCCTTTTTTTCACAAGCCCCTTGAGCTGGTCTGTTGCAAAAAAGTCCTTCTTAACCAGGAAAATGTCTCAAGGCACTGGAGCTTTCTGGCTTCTTTGTGCAAGCAAAGGTTTGGGGTCTTGAGTGAAATGGACCAAAATTGCCTTAAGCGTTTAAAAGAAGTTTGAGACAAAGAGTTGTGGTTACTTAAACCAGAGGTGGATTTGTTCCATCCATGGAGAGCCAGAAGTGGATAGTGCTTTTTATTCTAATGGGAAGAAATATAAACAGTAAGAAGACATGGAAGTGCTGCTGTTCTGCGTCTTTAAGAATAGCTCAGGAAGGAAAAGATGGCATACACATTTTGGACATTTCACTGGATTAATGTTTTTAAAATAACAACTGTGACTTAATTTTAAGTGTGTCCTGGCAGCATATTTGTTTGTATATTATGTAAACTATTTTAGTAATCATTAAAAATAAAATATACCTGTTTGTTTTATAAGCAGTTTTAAGATTTGCCCATTGAATTTTAAGTGGTCAGACTTCTTTTTTTAACATGTTTAAGATTGTTCCTTTTACCTTTGACCAAATACAGATGCCTAAAGTTAAATCTTTTGCAGAAGTTTAGAACTTTTAGGACACTTGAGTGATAGATATGGGGATGCGGATGCATGCATTTGATAATAACAGGGCTTTTTTCTAGCGGGGAACATTTCAGGAAATGGTAGTAGCTTTGAATTGTCTTTTACTTGGTGTTCTTGTACTAATTCCTCAGTTCTGATTTCAACTGGAACAAATGGTAAGATATGGTTCGCTTGTTTCATTAGTCCAATACAAGAGTCAGCAGCTGACAAAAGTGATGACTTCATCCTTGTTCTGTTCCTAGCTGCATGTTCCTGTACCTCTGCTGTTCCAGACTAGTGCACTGTGAACTGACTGGAGGGAGGGTCTCCCTAAAACCTAGATTATAAAAAAAAGTATAGAACTAGCAGAACTGGCAACCATGACCAAAAAAAACCAACCCAGCAAAAACCCCACAAATAACTAAGTTATGAAGGCAGGAGATTGTGTGAATTTACAGAAACAAAACATACATAATCCCAGTTATTTTCCATTTCTAAAGCTGCCTTCCCCACCCTGAGTATGAGGTATTGAAAGAGCTGTGTTCCCCCGTTTCAAGACAAAAGAGGAAGGTGCCTGGAAAATAAAGATTTAATGTTCTACTTAATGTTGTGCCAGACCAGTGAGAATCACTTCATTTTTATTTTTTTTTTTATTGTAGGGAAAGTGAGGTATAGTTCTAAATATATGGTATGCTACTTAGTCTGGAAAAAGAAATCAAAAGCAAGATGCAGTAGCCCCTTTTGGAGGAGGGGAAAGGCTCAGGATTAAAAGATTGTTCTTGCTCTTGAAGTAGTAGGTTGGGGTTGTTTTTTTAGTTGTTTGTGGCTTTGTCCTTAAAAGGCTCTCATTAAATATCCACAGGTACTTAATGCAGATCTCATTAAGTAACTCCTCCTTAGCCACAGGTGAAGAGTAGTGTCTGGGTTGCTCACAGGCAGCTGATTACTATCCTTTTTGTATAATTACTCCACTACCTGCAGCAAATACAACCATTTGATATTTTCCAAACTGTAAAATACTTTGGCTGCTTCGAGAGAAATTTCACTTCTGAAATTGAACTGTCCCTAACTGTCATCAGATCAGCAAGTTAAATAGTCTGTGACAGTAAAAATGTGCTTAGAGAGCAAAGACACCAGGTCTGGCCTTGGGCAGAGCGGTTTCTTGTTCTTTGGGTTTAGAGCATACAAACTTTGGGCAGAACATGATCTTTGGAGACCTGAACCAGCTATGCACCAATTTGCAAACCATTTTCAGCGCTCTGCAAATGGGACCAGAAAAAGTAGTCAAGCCACTCCTTAGGTTGTGAGCAGACACAACACAGCAGACAAGAGCCTTGCCTGGTACCCTTGCAGGTAGCCAGCCCAGGCAAGAGGCGGAGGGTGGCCCCTCTTCTGCTTGTCTTTTGGTGTTCATGTATTCCCCACCCCTGGCAAGACAAAATAAGTTTTCAAAGGCAGGTTGCATTTGAGTTACTGGAGGATGGCAATACCCCTATCACCTTCTGCACTGGGTGTTGCAGAAGGGACCTGGAACACCACCATGCAGCCCTGGCTGTTGTTACCTTGTCTCCCTCACTCTGCTCTGAGTCATGTGCTGAGCAGTGGAGTTTTGAGCATGCTAAGCAGGTTTGTTAAAAGGACTAATTTTTAACCCCTTTTTTTTTTTTTTCACACCAACAAAAGCATTTGCTCATTTTCCACAGATTAAAAATGGTCATGATTTTCATACACTTTTTTTCAAAAAAGTGTTTTGAATTAATAATCAATTTAGTTCTGAGTGCAGAAGGTGAGGCCAGCTCCATGTGAAGTTGGGTGTAAAGGTATTTGCAGTGCAGAATACAGCTATACAGCCCATCTGCAGCGCAATCACCAGCATGCTGTGTTTAGGGGGAAGGGAAAAAAAAAAATCTCTTTTTGATGTGTGTAATGATATATGAATAACTTGCCAGATTCTGTGCTAAGACCCTGTAGCACAGCTGGAAGACTATGAGAACAAATCTGAAGCAATCTCTGTATTTTATAAGCCTAAATCATGCAGAGAACAATTTTTCATGCATTGTTTCTGCTGCAAGACAAACTGCAAAACTGTAGGAGTCTGGGAGGAGGGGGATGTCCTGGAGTCCTCACAGCTGTCTTGTGTCCTGGTTTATTGTCAGCTCCTGACAGTTGGATTTATAATTGAATGCCTGGACAACCTCATTCCATGTCCAACAGGTGGAAGCACCCTTCCCCAAATTCCTCTGTGGCTCTCATGTCAGTCAGGGAAAGGGGGGAGGGAGTCTGGGGGCTCGAGCTGATCTTTTGGTTACAGTAGCCAGCTGCCCCTTTCTAAAATTAGAAAGGGGTATGCAAGAGTAGTATGGAGTGGAAAACTTTCCAAACCTCTCTCTTAAAGCTGCAATAACCAAGTTAACGTAAGATGAGATTGTGGCTCTTTAGTTTTAACTTACTGTCTCCATCCACTGCTCGCAGTGCTCGGGCAGCTGCTTTGCAGTTTAGCGAGCAGTTCATCAAAGTGGAGCGTGTTCAGTTCTTCTTTTTCTCGCAGCTGTGGCTGTTTGCAGGTAAACAGTTTCTTTATTTCTGATCTTGGAGAATTTCACAAGATGGTTGCATTTTCATTAAGAATATCTTTTTCTTTCTGTGTGATGTTTGCCCATCAGAGCTTTCTGATCATTACTTTGAAAAAGTTATCTAAAGTTTTACAGTTAAGTTCCACTGACAGATGCAGAGAACAAATAGAAGCCATACAGAAGCAAAAGCAGTAGACAAACATTGCCTTTTAATTTTATTTGACCGACTGAAAACAAATGATTTGCATGTTTGGGAAAATCCTAATGTGATGCCTTGTTTGCCTGAAGATGAAAAGGAGGAGCATGAAACTAGATTAACGGCTTCCAAGCTGAAAAGAGAAACTGTATTTAAAAGCATAATTAAAGAGGTAGTGCATTACAAAAGTGCTGAATAATTTAAATGGGCTGCCACTCCAGCAATATTAAGCAGTAAATTTAAGCAAAGGTGATGACAGGGAAGGTAACAATTTAATTTGCTCTAGTCTGTGATCAGGGCTGCCATACACTGTAGTAATACTGTTTTCATTGACTGAAATTGTCATCATTTTTATTATTACTTAGTCTTCTGCATCTGGGAGGAGCAGGTTTGCTCTTGAGGACTTGGGATTGAATTAAGCACCATTTACTGCTTTTTCTCATCAGAGCTATGCTTGTCTTTGGGCATTCACATCTATTTTCCCTCGTATGCCAAAACAAAATTGTTTTCAAAGGTTTCACTGACATCTCAAGCTCACCTCTTGTTTCAAAGGAGGTATGCTTATGCTGGAAAATATACTCTGTAATTAGTTTGTGTATGTAAAAGAACCAAATTAAGATTAAATGGGTATCCTGTAATTGTGACATGATTAAGTTCTGCACTGCCTAAGCTTCACAGCTGTAGTGGTCCTTTGGTGTTTAGGATATTTTTGAATAGTGTTCCCATACTGCAATAATTTATATGCAAAATGTTGACCATTGCCAAGAGGAAAGGCTATGTAAAAATAGTTTAATCCTTTCTGCTTAAGTAAAAAAAAAAAAAAAAAAAGCTCTGGTAGTTGTCGTGATCCTTGAGAGGCTGGAGTAGATAACTGTCTGCCCCTGTGCTCCCCCAAAGAAATTTGGCATCTGTAGTCAAGCAATCCTACTAATGACTGAAAACCAGTCGGCTGAAGTTGTAGACAAGCCCTGAAAAAGACGTTCCCAAAATAACTGTAGGAAGAATTTCTATTTTCCTATTCTAATAACACTCCTTCTTCGGTGGAAATAATTTTGTTATAACTGGATAACATCTTAGACCTATTTTTGAAACGTGGGTGGTTTTAATGCATCTTTGGAGTGGAAACTATACAACAGATACTAACAAACTCTTCGAGGTTTATAATGACTGTTAGAAGTGAAATTAAGCTGGTGATACTCAGTCATGGCTGTGAAGTTTTGCAAATGTTGTTTATTTAAACAAATTTGGCAACTGGAAGACTGTAATCAGAGCTGCTTCATTTAGCAAGAAAAAATACATTATTTTTATAAAGATGACTTAGTTATGAATACAAATGACTAAAAAGTAGTGCCCTGGTTTCGACTGGAGCCGCTTCAGGAATGCCAGCATCAGCACTGGCACCGCTCTGTAGCTGCGCTTTAATAAACATTGCGCAGTCCTGTTCTTGCATCAAACCCCAGAGCTCTGCTACAGCTCCATTTGCATGGGGGCTGAACGGGCAAGTCAGGCCTGCACAACCGGCGGGGGGGGGACACGACGCAATAAAAGCTTGGGGGAAAATAATGCGAAATGACATTTCTTTTGAGTTGGAAAGAAGGGTCTGGCGCCCAGAGAAGTGTGAGGAGGCAGGGGCCTCGAACCTCCCCGGGCCCGGGGGGGTGGCAGGAGGCCCAGGGGAGGCGGCGAGAGTCCTGGTCGCCCTCGCCCTGAGGCTGACAGCCTCCGGCGGCCGCCTCGGCCCGGGGCCGCTTCAGGGGCTTCCTGGGACCCATGAAAGGTGCGCTCGGGCCGGCGCCACCCTCAGCGCTTTCCAGTTGCCCGGGGTGCACTTACAGCGCGGCACTGGGCCCGGCCTCGGCTGCAGCAAGGTAGGCGGGATGTGGGGCCGACACGGTGCTGCTGGCGGAGGCGCCCCGGGGGAAAACCCCGCTGAGGGGCGCGGTGGGGAGTCCGCACCGTACCCAACATGGCCGCCGGCGGAGACGGGGCGGGAGAGGGCGGGCGCTGCCATCTTGGGAAGGTCGTCGGCGGACCGGTTCTCGCGAGATTTGGCCCGTCGCTCCCGCCCTGCCCCGCGCCGCCGCTCTCGCCGCCGCCGCCGCTGCTCCGTGTCAGTCGTTGGCCGGTAATGGCGGCAGGCTGGCGCTGCTGAGAGGGCTGCGCGCCGGCGGGCAGCGAAGCCGAGCTCGGAGCCGCCGCTAGCTCCCGCCGTCCTTCTCTCTGCTTCTGCGGGATGCGCCGGGACCTGCCGCTGGGGCGGCAGGCGTCGATCGCCGCCGCCACGACCAGGTGAGGAGGAGCCGGGAGCGGCCCGTGTCGCCGCTCCAGGCCGCGCTTGGCCCGGCACCGCTGGCGGCTGCCGTCCCGCCGGGGGCCGGGGCGCCGAGCGAGGAGGGGCCGGGGCGGGGCCGGCGGCGGTTCGGCCGCTTGCTGGGGCTCGGTGGGCCGGGGCTGCGGGCGGGCGGTGCTGATGCCGGCTGTCACTTGGCTCGGCCTCTGCTGCCGCCGGGCTCCGGCGTCCTCTGCTTTACCCCTTAAGTCTTGTACTCTTTTTCTCGTCTAGTTTTAATTTGTTTTTTACCGTTTATTGTATCGGGGCGTAGCGGAGGAAGGGAGAGGGTAGGGGAGCTCTAGTTTTACTGTTGTCTTTTCGCCTTGGACGGGAAAAACGCCGAAATCGGGTTTTTCTGTGAAGCTTTTCTGGTTCTGGCTGCTGTTGGCCTCCCTAGCCCCGGCCGTGCCGGGTAGTGGCAGGGCTGGCCCCGCTGCCCTTGGAAAGCGGGTCAGGCTTGTGACGGTGCTTTTAAAGTTTAAATGTACCCTCCGCTTGTGCCAGTGCTGTGGGCTTCCTGCCCTTGGACCGGGCCGGGCTGGGCAGAGAGGACCGGGATCGCTCGGTGCCTGCCCGCTGAAAGTGCTTCTTATATCCCGGGGTAACAGCTGCCCCAAGCGTTCTCTGGCTTCGTTGGCGCCATTCATGCGGACTGTTGTGGGCATAAAGGTTTTTATACTAATATAACTGCGGCTTTTTTTCTGTGGATGTAGTTTTTGGTGATATAATGCCTACTGTTGATGTAGTTTTTCTGGAATAGTTGTTCTCCTTCTGTCTTTGGGTATCAGCTGTATCTAAGCAGCCAGGCGTCTCCTGGTACACTGTGTACATAGAGGTTTATGTGTCAAATAGCTTCATTGTGTAGATGAGCACTCCAGTATCTTGCAGTTGAAACTTCACGACTTAACTAGTCAGTTCTGTGTTTTAGTCATCTTAAATTACTTCAAGAGCATACTGTGACCAAAAGCATGGGTAGTAATTGTGGGACAAATGTGTGTAGAGCTGTGGTCAGGCGATTGTTGATTGTTCAGTGTGTGAGCTCAACATGTTCTGTCAGACTGCATACACAGGAGACGTTAATGTGAACTCTTTGCTATCCCGTATCGTGCTGGTTGCTACAACAGTTTCATTAGGTAATGCTTTAGATAATTACATGAGGGTGTGGCCACGTGAACACCGTAAACTGTGGAAAGCTTCGGTTTCTGTGAGTGACGCTACTTCACACAAAAGCATTCTGCAGCCGCTAAATAGAGCGATGTAATTTGTGTAATAATGACATGCTTCTACAAGGGACCAGGGTACTAAGGAAATTATACCGCTGATTGGTGTAGATCTTCTGCTAGACTTCCTAGGCTAGGTGTGGGGGTGACTGAAATAATGTGATTTTTAAACTATAAACCACTTTGTTTGCGTGGATTTGTGTTACTAAGCTTTGGTCCATAGCTTAAGTTTGCAACTGTGGCACTGGGAAGACTTGACAGGTACGAGTGTCCCAGTGTGGATGGTGTCTTTCACATCTTGAAATAACTTTATCAGCAACTTCTGCCACCATAGTAAAAGCATCCCTTAAATGGATAAGAGTCTCACCTTGGAATCACTACATCTGCTCTAAAGGTTTTGTTGACTTGGGTATAATGAACAATCTCCTTGCACCCCGCTACCAGACATACTGCTGGTTTCTGCTAAGAATCGTATGTTGTATCAAACCTGTGGATAAAGTCATTACTATGATTAGTCTCTGTGACTTTAGTGTGCCCAGATGATGCTGTAGTCCTATTAAAGTTAGGCATGCATTTGAAGTGAGGAGCGTTAGTGCACATAGCATTAGATCTATTTCATATTGCAGTATCTATGGCAGTTGAGTGATGCTGCACAATGTAAAGTGAGCGAGCATGATGTTCTGCTGCTTCTCTTCCCTTGCTTTGACCAGTTCTGGTGTTGATGGTGCAACCTGATTTGATTCAAGAAACTGGGAGAAAACTAAACACCACCCCCCACCCCCCCCCAAAAAAAAACAACAACAAACAAAAAAAAAACAAAAACCCAAAAAAAAAAACCAAAAAAAACAAAAAAAAAAAAAACCACACAAAAAAAAAACAGGAAAAATTTCTTC
>JANHGN010008686.1:0-38697 GCA_024605025.1 Megaceryle maxima | reverse complement strand
AAAAGAAAAGAAAAGAAAAGAAAAGAAAAGAAAAGAAAAGAAAAGAAAAGAAAAGAAAAGAAAAGAAAAAGAAAGAAAGAAAGAAAGAAAGAAAGAAAGAAAGAAAGAAAGAACGAACATAACATCAGAGCAGGATAAACGTTTTACCTTGAAAGTATACTCTTAATGCTTCAGCTGTTCTTTCCAACTTCTCAACAGCAGAATCCACAATAGACACCTTTAAAACAGTCTTACAAACTTTCATATTTATGTTGGATGCTCAAACAGCACAGTAGCAGCTGACTTTAGAAAAATAAATAAATAAAAAGAAAATTAAAATTATGTCTTTTACACTCTCAATGACTTGTTAGGTTACCATGTACTGCAAGCAGGCAATTACAACTCAGTTCAGCTTCTTAGTTTAAGTCACTTAAGTCTTACAAAAGGGCAATTGGGGAAGCCTGGGAAATATTTAATGCTGACAGTGAGCACTGTGACAGACTAATTCACATAACTTCCAGCTAATCAGCCATTTGGCTGGGGAACTCCTCATCTACCTCTCACAGCTCTGTGTCTGGTTTGTTCAAATTATATATCCAACATACATACATTAAAGGGTTGATCATGCATATAGCAGAAGTGGGAGTGAAATCAGACAATCTAACACCCTCCAGTGTAAACTGGAGATTTAAAGTCATTAGTCAGTAGTTCATTTGACACTGGAAACTGATAGGATATTTTATTTTTTCGGGGGGAGCAGTGTTGAACAAACAGAGGATGATACATGCTTTTCCATCACAGCATGTGCAATCTGACTTGATACAATTTAGGAATATTTTAATATCATTAAAGAGCTACATTTGACTAAAATAAATCAAACAGCTGACAAATCTCTGTATCCTGTTGATCCTGATCACTGACAAAACAATCTATGACATCCTGGCATTCGAAACTATTTCAGGTGACCACAACTATTGCAGACAAATACTGTTAAAATTACCTCCGAGCATTACCTTTCTGTGAGTATAACCACAGAGAGGAGAAATAGCAGCAACTCAGTTGCTTGCAATAGTCCATTTCATGATTTTTGAAATGAAAAAGGGTCACAAGGGATTTGATTCTTCCAAAACAGTGGGCATTGGTGCAGGGGTGTAGTTACTGGGATTAGAAGGCCTGGAAATCAGACACACACAAAGTACTTTGCTGAGCATATTTCAATCAAAATCTGTGTAAGCTAACAAATCCTGGGTATGTTAGAGATCTAAAAAAAATGAACAGTACAGATCAAAACTCTTTTTTTTTTTCCCTCTGAATATAGTTGTTCATAATTTCCCTTTGATTTTCCTCCCCTCCTACTCTCAAAAAATCACATTACTGAAAATTAAAGAAATAAGAGTTTCTCTTTCTGTCATAAACACACAGCCTTTTTTGAGGACATTTATTGTTGACAGTCTTATCCTGCATAGGTAGAGAGTTGATCTGCCATCATCACTTTTATTACATCAATAGCTATAGCCTTCAGAAAAATTAGTGATCTAGTCGGTATAGTAGGCAAGCGCCTACTACTCTCTGGTTTCTTTTGCAGAGGAAATTTTAAAATTATAGCATTTTAATTATACTGATTTATGTTGTGCAGATACACTCAATGTAGCAGTGGCAAACTGTAAAAGAAAAATAAAAGATATTCTTGTTCTGGTCCATCCATATAGGAAATCATGCTAGTAAAATGAGACAAACATGCACTCTACAGACAACTATATGAAAAAGGTTACTGCTCATCAGTCTGCCCCCAAGCATCTCTGCAATGCCATCTGCCAAAGGTCATCACCTCCTCAGCCATAGCAGCACTACTCATACATTTGCTTCCAAAGATGTTTCAGTCAGAATAAGCCAGGTTAACTTGAACAGTTTAAACAGATTCAGGTTTGCTTAACCTTAAGCTAACCAGGAAGTGTTCTTGTAAACAGCTCTGCAGTGAATCTGAGCAGTGGTACCCTCTGGAAAGTTATAAACACCTGGCAGCATATTGTACATTTGAACCCAGAGACACACATTTGAATCCTAGTTAAAGCCATAGAGATACATGGGTAGGTTTCCGTAGAACACAAGCACATACCTCCAGAGCCAGGTGGTTTGAGGTTGGCCATCCAAATAACCAAGACATAAATGAGGAAGATAAATATCAGTGATCCCTATAATTTCTCTCTCAGACCACTTTCTGCTAGCAATTTTACAACCATCAGTCTAGGACAAGTACCTATGAGGAAGCTAACCACAGAGATGGTTCTACAGCTTGGCATAGAGAGGGCATTGCATACCTAAGGACTTCTCTGTAAAACAAAACCAGATGATTGAGATAAGCTGAACTCAGGAAGGTGATAAAAGGTAGGGAGTCAACTGCTTACATGGGAACATATAGAAAATACTCTGACGAAAGTAATTAGAACACTGGTTAAAAAAGAAAAACCTACCACAAAAATTTTGACTTCCTGATAATCAATGCAGAAAATCAAAGCAAGACACATTACAGGATGAAAGCACTAACAGAAGCTGCTGACCAAGAGCTTCAAATGAATACTGAAGAAAATTTAAAAAATTACTACTGTGCTTCTGTTAAGAACATGCCATGGTCCAAAATAATGAATTCAGTTTTGAAATTAGTTCAGTGTGAATTAATGTGCATATATGCAAAAGTACTTAAAGGTGTCAGAAGGCAGCACAAAGTGATTTTGTTCTGGAGTCTCCAGTAGAATACTTTTATAATGTTCCCACATAGAAAGAAATTTATCCAGTGGGTAAAACTAAATCAAAGCACTTGATGCCATAATAAGTTTCAAAACTAAAATAGTTGGTTCAACTGTTGTTAGACATGGATCATAACTGTGAGGATTTATTTGGAACACAAGACAACATGGCAGCATGCTATCTTTTTGTTTAGCACAGTATTAGAGTTTGAATTCCTGTAGCATGACAGCAGATTTCTCTTCATCTCTATGGCTGCAATAGGAACACACTGCATCTGTAATCCAAAAAAAAGAATTGGTATAGGTGATATCTCCCACAACCATATTTGGCTATTTACACCTTTATCGCCATTTAAAGAACGAAATAAGTGCTTGTTTGTGTTCATCATTTTGGATGAATAGTTCTGCGAAAATCTCACTGCTCCTTGCTGCAATGCTTTGAAAAGAGGATGAGGAACCAAATTGTTTGTGATCTTGGGAGGTTTCTTTCAGCAATTTTCCCATTTGCTGATACACTGGGATAGTAAGTGGGGGCTAGATGTTTCAGTTCCCATTACTAAGAGAGAGCGGGAGCTCATCACTACAAAAGTAGGCCTAGCAGGCTCATACTTAAACAGTATTGACTTCAATGGGCTTTCAACCAGCCTGCTGTCATCTACACATTTTATGTGAGGGAGCAATGCCCAGCTGTGTGCAGCAGTCCCAGTAGGCAGCACAAAGAGGAAGATGTGAAAATAGCAAGAATTATAAGACAATGGTTAAAGGGAAGAGAAAACTGAAAACTCAACTGAAGGAAAACAAACACTGTCCCGTTTAAGTGTCAGTAAAAGTAAATGCACAAAATCATTTTCTAAAGAAAATGCCTATTCTAGAGTGGACAAATCAAAGCTGCCTTGCCCATTACTGGACAGAAATGTATGTACTACTAGACTTTTATTGCTGTAAGTACACTACAATATTTAGTTATAAATAAAATCTGCCCCAAACTTTGCAAGTTTAACCTTTGGCTAAACACACATACAGCATCCCATCTGCTTTGCACCAGTTTAAATATACACAAAGCATGCAGCATGAAGTACTGTTCATTTTTGCTATGCTTGGTAAATTAGCCAGCAAGCAGGGAGTACACAAAAACAGCAGATTCCTATTTGATTTGATGCATCTTTTAGTGTTTTGATCATTTGGACTGAAGATAATACACACACAATTTGGTAGCTGGCAAAGTAGGATTTAATAAGTCTCCTGTAAAACACAGCATGTATGCAAACAGCCCAGCAGATTAGACTCGACTTGCTTAGTTTAGAACTTGGTGCAGCCAACCTGAATAATCAAATGGAGGAACAAAAGTTGTGAATCCCCTCAATGCACTGCTTCATTAGGATCTCCTTACAAAAAAAGAAAATGGGACTCATCTGATCAGCCAGATTTTATGGCATCTGATTAGACCACCATTTTCTCAGCAGGTCCCCTTTCTTTAAACTGTTGACTATGGATGGCCTGCTGAATAGGATGAACTTTGGACTGCTAAATTGCAGCATTATGGTTATTTAGTGTAATTTATGAAAAAGAGAGAAGTCGTGATCACCTACTTCATACTGCTAATGATATCTCCATTTATCAGAACAGGTATGAGTTTGGATCATCATTTTTGCCTCACAGTCACAGAACACTGTCCAATTAGATACCAAAAAAAATGTTTGCCAGTGGGGCTGTACGAATACTAAATTAAGAACTAATAGTCCTTACATAATAATTTCTTACTGTTGACTTTCTTACTGTTTGCTACTTTGTATTAAGTTCCACATCATCTCAGCATGTTTACTTCAAAGTTTCCTATTCATTATTTTCTATTTGCATTTTACTGTGACTAGTCTAAAAATTAAAAAGGAAAAAAAAATTTAACTTTATTTTTCTGTTCTGCAATATTTCATCTAAACAACAATTAAAACCATAACAAAATAAAAAGATGCTATGAGAATCATATTATGGTGATTTCAGTGTGAAAGTGCCCTTACCCAATTACAGAAATTATCACTTTGTCTTTTTTTCCCTAACAAATAAGACTGACAACACTTTCCATAGAGACAGATTTATAAATTGCTGATTATTACAGATAATGATCTATTCACTATGTCAGCTTCCTAGCCATCCTTAGAAGCTGGAGTTATGCAAGTTAACAATGAACTATCAGGGAGGGGATGAACAACACCAGTAGGTGATGCTATCAGGCAGAAGCCAATTACATAGGCTTGGCAGAAGCCAAGTATATAAGGACTGAACATGCATTGCATCTCAGATCCACACAAACCACCAAAGAGGTTCTTGCCTTCAGCTCACTCATAATCGGTTATATATTGCTAGATATGTATAGCTCTGTACTGGTAGCTGACACCTTCTCCACTGCTGCCTGTCAGAAGTTGTACAGGCACTTCTACCCCAGCCCTAATGACTCAGGTAGGTAAAAACCCCAGAAACACATGGCCTTCAATCCAACCAGGTTATTAGATTGAAAAAGGTTTGGGTAAACGAAGTACACTGCCATGGGCAGACAGCAGGGAACCACGGCCTCCAGCAGGGCATCCTAAGCAAGCAGTGCTGGATTCCCTAGAACAGTTCAGCCTGGTGCATGAGGTCTGCCTAGAGGCTAGTTCTGAATCCAACCACGGGAAACATATTTTCTTGCCACTTGATAATAAATGGCCATGGGGATGCTGTTCTGGAATGACTAGGAATTAAATGTGCAATAATTATTCCAGCACCATGTCTGGAATAACACTGTGAACACTTCTGGTTTGAATCCCCTTCGGAATAGTGAATCCACTCATTAAATTCTTCTAAAAGAAGAATCTGTTTTGTCAGCTTCCTCCTGCAGTCAAGCCTCCACATGGTTTATTTAGTGTCTTCTCTGCAGATTTTTCTGCCAGCACAACTCAGATTCAGTGTCCTTCACTAAGTCTTTACATGGATACTCACTAAGAGTCTGCAGCTTTCTCTATAGCCCTCAGCAGGAGCTATTTGCTCTCTAGAATATTTTATCAGCATGCTGACTATTTCTGCAAGAGTACAGTGGAATTTTCCAGTGGGTCACAATCCACATTTGCTGTCACAGAGACTTATAAACCACTATAGGCTAACGAATGCTGTGAATCGTTGGATTTTGATTATTAGAATCAAATAGTATCAGATACTGTGAAACACTCTCAAGGCACACTCAGGTGGGATGGAGAGAAAAAGCAGCAAGTGAGGAAATGCCTGTCAACCCTACACCACAATACTACCCCTCAGAGGCAGTAGAGTTCATTACACTGGTCTAAGACCTAGAACAACTGAGAAATTCTATTTATTTCCCATCACAAATTGCTATTTCTCAGTCAACAAAGCAAAGCTTACAGAAATATTCCCAGGGAAAGACTTTTTTTTTGTATTTGCTACAGTTCAGATCTGTGAAGCCATCAGCTGCTAACAAACCCTAAAGTTATCAGCACAGCTCTAGCTACACAATGTAGTCTTGTTCTTTGTACCCAAGAGAGGTCCTAATCTATCCTTCTTCTTACTGTGTACATGTTGTTCAAGCAGATTCTCAGAAGAAATGGTGAGAAACTATGTACAAGGTAATTTTATATGATGACATGTTTCCAATGTTAATCACTGTATCAGATTAAACATTCATCCAAGATCATTGTAAATAAATGCCTGTCTTGTACAAAATGGCTGTTTGTTAGGAAAGTTAGCAAGGGGTTTTCACAAGCACCAAAGCTAGCTTTCTAACTGGCTCTGCCAAATAAGATGCTGATGCCTCCCATTTGCAGTGTGCTCAGTAAAAACAAGGGAGGAAGCTAGAAGAAAGCCATTAGTTCAGCTGTCAATGTACGTAAGTGTCCACAGGTGTCATCAAGTGTGAAGAAGCAGTGGCAGCCATTTGACATTGCTGCCTCTGTGGAAGAAATTTTTACAGCAGAGGAAGAATTCGCTAAATTGTGCCAGTCCCCTACCAGAATTCATCAACATCTGGGACATGGTATCTCTGAATAAAAGACCCCCTGGCAGATGAGCAGAGACAAATGAAGGATAACTCTTAGCCAAGATGAGTAGGCAGCCAACAGAACATATCTTCTGCAAGTGGCAGGAGACAGAGCTCTGCTAAAGCTCTCCAAGCCTCCTGTTATTTCAGTATTTGTGTGTTCATTGTTAAAGACCAGCATTGATCTGGGTACAGAGTGCAGAAAATTTTCTTCTGTTGAACCTTCCATTGGTGGTGTTTGTTGAAGAAACCTTCCATCTCAGTAGTTACCTGCTTGGGTTGCACTGGTAGAGCCTTCAAAAAGCTCAACAGCCCCTGCAAGGGACCTCTGCACAAAAAAGTTGATAGTGGTGGTAATGCACATTACAAAGCTGAGGATGAAAAGCAAGCAAGATTTAGAGGCAATTCATTCTCTGGGAATGAATTTTTCAGGAAACAGGCTAAATGGAAGCACAACTGTTCCTGGATAACTTCTGTTGCTGGAATCCCAGTAGTATCACCAAATAAACCTTAATGACAGGAACATAAATATCAACTTTTTGACAGTACTCGCCTCTGCACATACACTATTTCCCATATAACACAGAATAAAGAAGGGGTTCAAGTAGTTAGAAATGATCCTTGGTCTAGAAATAGATTTTGAGTCCTATTACTTAAAAAGTATGGGTAATAAATGACTGTCTTTTAAAAAGCAGGTTTTTTAAATGGCTCAGATATGTTTCAGTAAGACTTCTTTTCTTCCCTGTGGAAAAATGCAATGTGTGTTCTAACAATTATTACACCTTTATTCTGTGCATCAACACTGTTTCTAAATGTCTGAACTGACAGCATGTCTGGTCACATGAGTCCAGTCAACAAATTTGGCTAACGGTAATGCTTTAGGACAAAATTATGAAAAAAATGACAAATTAACACTGGCACCTAATCAATAAATGACACAATATGGAATCCATGAAGCTGATAATGCAACCTCACAATTCTCTCATTTCATAAAATAAATTACTGGAGCTAAACATGTGCAAGATGATGTCTCATTTCCAGTTAGTTTTCCCCCAACCAATAATAAATGTATCTGGAATTATATAGATTATCATTCTAAAATGATCAGTAACACACAGTTTTCACAACCTGGCTACTTTTAACTCTAAAACAGCCATTAATAACTAGCCTACAAAGCGTTGTTGCATTACGACACCCTTTGACGCAATATGGTGTGCTTCAGAAAAAGGTCCCAGCTAGACTGTTATCACTACACTGAGTAAAAATCAGGAAACAAGTGACAAATCGGTTTGTCTTTGCTAGAAGAACTTCAACTTCCCCACTGCATTTAGAAAAATACTATCACAGCACTGTCACTCTGGGGAGAACTCTTAAAAAATTTCAAGATTAAACCAGCTTTCAAACAAATTTTCTGCTATTGCAATTAAATGCTATGTTAACATACCTCAGTAATAATACTGTGAAGTCTGAAATTACTTACCTTTATTGTTACAACTAGCTTTGGTGACTTATCTAACCTCTGCAGGCTGACATTTCTCATGATGTGGTTTGCACACATACACAAAAAAAAAAGTTCATCATCAAAAAATTCTGAAGATAGTAGTTTTTACGATTTTGAAATTATTAGAGAGCAAGCTGAGTTAGTCATGGCAGAGAAATTACATTCAGGTGTCCCTCTTCTGATATTTGCTGATCATTCAGAGTAAATTGAGATATAAAGAGCCCAAATGGCCAATGTATATCACACATTGAGGGAAATAGGCTTTATGAATTTACTAATCTGGAGTAGTACTAACCCACTCTGGTGGGTTAGCAGCAACTGAAGGACTCTAGAATAAACAACTTAAATTTTCTGTAAAAAGCAGTTTGCAAAACTCAAATAGGACAGTGAAAGTGCCCAACACAGTAGATGCTGGCATGATCAGCACAGATGAGATAGACATTTTAAAGCTACAAAAATATTCACTCAACAATCATTATTCATTTTTTCCAAGAAATGAGAGGAAGTTGTTACACAAAAAGACAATGTGTTCTAACACAGGTTAGACAGTAAGGCACAGAAGGAAGGAAGGCACAGAAGGAAGGAAGGCACGGAAGGAAGGAAGGCATGGAAGGCAGGAAGGCAGGAAGGCAGGAAGGAAGGAAGGAAGGTCTCTTGCCTTATGTAAGCATCCAGTTGCTAAGTCACCTGTCTGAGAACAAGGTACTCAAGTGCCTTCCTGCCTCAGCCTCTGGCCAGTTGAGGTGATCACATCTCTCCTTACAGTCTGTAAAAGTGCTCTCAGCTATTGAAGCCAAGTACTGTAAAACAGGCAGATTTTTGCTGGTCCTCTCCCCTGGTCTCTGACATATACCATCTCAGGCCTTTCTCCTCCTTTAGAAATTGCAGCCATTACCTACAATCTTTGTAAAAGGAAATTTGCACCCTAATCCTGAAAAGCCTTATGCATATGCCTACCTTTAAGAGTACTCATATTCTAAAGCAACACAAAAAGGCACAAACAATAAAGAATAAGATACTCTTTTGCTTATCTTGAAAAACTGCCCAAACACAGACATTAATGTGTTTTTAACCAAATCCCTTAAACACACAATACTCACTATTATAAGTACCCTTGAAGCAGAGAGCACCACAACTTCCCCAATCATATATACAGACATTATTTCTTTGCTTTAAATCTGTGTTACGCTAAAACAGTTTACACTATATTCCTTGCTTACAACCACTTTCCTTTTGCCCTGGTAACTTGTGAGAGTTAATACAGCTGAAAAGTCATTCCAGAAGAAAAACATAGTTTACAGCAGCATCAGTTCCTTAACCCAGGTGACCATTAGCCCTGGCATAAAGCAGAAGGCAGCATCTTTGGCTGCAGCTCAGACTTAGCATGAAACTGTACCCCAAGGCCTCCAAGCCCTACTGCAGAGCACTGCCATAGCATGAACATTAAGTCAATAAAATAGCATATATAATTAACAAAATGCCAACCCAGCACTTGAGGGTGTTTGGCAGGAAGATATCATTCCTTCATGCTTGGAAGCATGAAGCTTGCTCATAGCTCCCAACACATGCAAAATAAGTAGTCATAGTATATTTTGGGTCAATTTACACACATCTCTGCACAGGACCTTAAAAAAAAAAAGAAAACAAACCCATCATTCAAACTTCTTTCAATAGATTTTACGATCACCTAGGGGAAAAAAAAAAGAAAAAATAAACAACCCAATCAAGTGTCCTTCCTTTGCAAAAGTACCAATTCAGTATGTGCATCCAAACTCAAAGGAAAATCTTTATCCTTGGCAGAGTCTGGTGAATACTCTACCCAAAGTCACTACAAAAAATTACCTGTTACAAGGGTAGCTCTACTAAATCCTCTATAAAGTATTTCTGTTTCTCCCATATGCCCCTATTCTAGCAATACCAATTGTTACTCCCTAAACAGACATATGTTTGTGTATGTATGGGAGAAGAGATATTTTAAGTATGATTAACAGATCCTTTGAAAAAATCTAACCTCTCAAAATTATTTTCCAAACCCCTGGAGAAGGCTGTCTCCAGCCCAACATTCAGAACAATAAAAGGTGCAAAACATACCCCTAATTTATATTCATTACAGAGAAATGTGTCTTTGTCACCACCCATCACCTTGATGAAGGGTTAATTTTAAAATCTAATTGGGAGCTAAAAGTGCCGATGTTATTAAGCTGTATGACTGGAAGTAAACTTGTACAGAGCCAAAATACCTGCTAAAAGCAATGGGTTCATCTGCAGTTTTTGATTGTGATCAATTACTTATATGTCTGCTAAAGTAATGCCTTCAGCTTTAATGCTTTCAACCCATAAACACTTTGTAAATGTGAGCATTGCAACAGAAAGTAAAAGATCAGGAAACTAAGGCATAAACGGGAAGGGGGGTGGGGGGTCGGGTGGAATGAGCCATATGTCACTTGCATGGCAGATGTAATGACTGATCCTCTAGAAATCGGTAAAACAACTTGTAATTACCTCCCAGGAAAAATCCTACCATACTGCTGTTTATCAGTCTGGACAGCCACACCGACCAAAAACTCCATCCCACATTTTTTCAGGTTAAAATTTTCAGTTAATCTTAACAACCATCTTTTTTGTTTGTTTGTTTGTGTTTTGTTTTGTTTGGTTTGTTTTTTTGTTTGTTTGTTTGTGGGGTTTTGTTTGTTTTGTTTGTTTGTTTGTTTGTTTCCCTACCTTTAATATTATTTGCAAGACATTGAGTCCTTTGCTTATCTATCCATCAAGGTGCCTCCCTATAACCAGAGTTATGGGCCTTCACTTCTAGATAATCCTATAATCTTTCTCCACATCAGTTTTAGAAATCTCGCTCCATATTTTTTACTGTTTGTATCAATCTCATGCCTTGGCAAATTTTGGCAATCCCATTAATTTTGAGAAGTTTGGTTTTATTGTTCTTATGCCTCTGTGATAATTCATTTTTAAATTACAGTACAACAGGAGGCATCACTATGTTAACACATTGTCCCCTCTGCAAGTGCAAGTGAGGCACTGTGGAGAGCCGTTGATGAACAGCATTTTGCAAAGTCTAGGCTACCGTAAGAGGTTTCTTCTGATGTAGTTCAAGGCAAAGTTAATCAGCCCCGATCAGGCCTAATTCAACTCTCAGCATATTTTTTTTCTATATACCCGATCATATCTTTATTAATCCTGGGTAGAGGATTAATATAACTTTTCCAGAGAAGAAGGGCCAAAGGAAAGATGTTCCATAGTTACCTGTCTGCTTATCATCAGAGCAGATGAAAGCAAACATGCTGCTTCCGACTGTGCTCCACCCCTGGGTGGAAGAGACCAGAGGAATGCGGTCCCCTCCCAGTAGCCATACCGGAATGGGCCTCCACCTCCTCCCTGGCCAGCACCTTTCACTGGGACTTCACAGATCAGGGTACCCCCCTCACCACAGATAAGAATAACTAACGCCAAGTACATAAGAAGATTGCTTTAGGGCTCAGTAATGGGTTTATCACACTTAGAGATCACAGCTTTGACACCTCGGCCGTGCTGACAAGTGTCCCACATGCCTAGTCAGTGGGGAACAGCGAATGGTCTGTTCTCCAGTGCACGGGCTTCAAGGAAGCCTTCAACCAGGGCTGCTTATAAATGTGAAATCATTCTCATCTCTGAGCTTTCCAAACCACATTTCTGCATGGTAGGCAATATTGCTAGAAAACTAATTATCGGGTTGCTTATCAGTAATCCCCAGAACAGTACTGCTTGTTTGCTAGTGGAAAACTCACTATGCTCAGGGCACTGGTTGGGAAACATGGGATGGCACAGTGTGGCACACCACAGCACAGATGGCACAGCCACAAGCAAGGCAGCTGCTGAGCTTAAGGATTGCACTTTTTAAGGTGAGCTGGTATCAGTCCATTTCCCGCTGAAATGCCACTCTACTGAGCATCTACATTCATGAGCTGCCTGGGCAATATGGGTGGGGTGGACTGCTGGGAGTGGTAAACTGGTCCACTGCCTGCAGCTATGGATCCCCTTGTCAATCCCTTCATCTAAACAGCCATCAACATGCGGCTAGCCTCCATTCATTCAGGTCCTGCCTGTAAATTCTTCTGAGCTGGAACATTTACGTCCAGATCATGACTAAGCCTGATTTGCACTTCTACATATAGGAGTGAGAATTTAGCACCTTCTTCCGTGGCCCTCACAAGCACACCAAGCACAGGAGCCACAAGCCAGAAAAGCTCTCTGCTGTGACTGCCCAGGGGGGCTGCACTAGTAATCTGAAAGGGGGGGGGGGGGGGGGGCCGGGGCAAAAATCCTGCTGGTCTTCACTATCCGCGAGAATTTTCAGAAGCACCTTGGGCTCCTCTGGCACCAAGTTTCCTAGTCCTTAAAATTGGAATTACAAAACAGTCTCCACAGTATGGAGAAGCAATATACAAGACCTAGAGATTAGCAGTCCCAAGGCTGTGTCCAAAGGCACACGAGAGCACAATTTCATATTCTCATGTCTTTGCAGCAAGCAGATGATTTGGCTGCACTGTACAGACCAGTTCAAAATCAAGTATTGAATCAATCAGATCTGCACCCAACTCTTCTCAATGATTTCACCACACAGCACTAATATTCACATGCTCTGTGCTGCTGCAAGCTCTAAAAGTCACATTCTGTGCTGTTCATTTAGGGACTGGAAAAGGCCCTGTAAATCCCTGAGGGCTCTGATGCACAATTCCCACTGGATTCAGCAATGGAAGCTGCACAGATACTCTTTCAACCGTTATGTAAATATTCTGAGTTGTGAACAATAAAGCAGGACTAACAGTGGTTTATGCTGATAAACCAACCTGTGAATTGCAGCAGCTCAGGACACATCCCTGCTGGCAGTTCAGCTTTAGGCAACAGGTAATCTCGGGCAGAAAAGCTGAAAGGGCAGCTGATTGTTCAGCCTGTCGCCAAACTGCTGGTGTTCCCAATGCATATATGCTCTTAACTGCACTGAGGCTGAGCTTGTTAGCTATCAGTGAAGGTTATAATTTTCATATATTGTTTGGCATCACAGAGTCATCACATACAGTCAATATTTGTTAAGTTAATGGTAATGATTCATTACTTAAACTGTCACAGCATAATAACACCTTCATATTTTTCATTGCAATACACAAAATTCACTTTCCACAGAACTGTCAGTGTTTAGAGGAAGAAGAAAAAACAAAACAAAACAAAACAAACCTGACTTTAATGCTTTTCCTAAGCCAAATGAGATTTCTGTTACTGGATGCTTCCTAACAACTTCTCTAACACTTAAGACTAGAGTGTATATCTGTAGCTGGTGTCTAATAAATTAGCCACTGGATGTATTATCCAACATAAATGTAGGTCCCAATCTCACAATTGTGTCTTTCCTGGTATGGCAAAAAAACTCACAGTATTTTAATTTCATTATTCTTACATCTGCCATAGTGGGCCTGGAAAGCAAGTCTCTTTTTGTTTGTTTGTTTGTGGTTGTCTTGCTTTGTTTGGGTTTTTTTTTTGCTTGGTTTGTTTTTTCTGTGTTTTGTTGGTTTTGTTTTGTTTTGGTTTTGGTTGGTTGTATGTGTGTGTTTGTTTATTTGTTTGGGTTTGGGGTTTTTTTTGGGGGGGTGTGTTGATGTTTTTGGGGGGATTTTTTTTTTGTTCCCAGAAGGAAGGAAAGAATTTACCAGAGAAGGTTTAGAGACTAAGAGAACATGGGTTTTGTCTTCAGGGCAAGATAATAGAATATTGTTGTGAAAATGTTTGGCATCCATCAGAAAGCTAGGGAAAAATACTCAGTTTGGAAATAAAGATAAAATATGTTCTGGGTGTTGAGTCTGAAAGCTAATATATAACTGCTCCAATTCAGCCCTGTGATTCAATGTAATGATTTTTGGAGATGAACTTTTAAATTACATAAATCAGTTCAGGAAAGACTCAGTTGTCCAGCTCTCCAAGGTGAAAAAAAAAAAATTATATAACACCTGTAGAAAGAGGGAAAAAAAAAAAAAAAGTAACTCTTTAATGGAAACACATTTTCTAATGTATTAAAGAAGAATAATAAAATACACTTTATCAAAAGCTGCACTGCTTCAGCTAAAAGTGTGATCTTAAACAGCACTATCTTCTGTACATGAACACACCCTTTCTTTATGCATGCAGGATCCAACATTTTGGCTTTATCATCTGGAAGCCTATGTGAAAGCTATATACTTAAAATCTCTAGGGATCTCTTATCATCCAGGGATGTAAGAATGATAGGGTCCTGGACACCAGAAAGTACAGGTACTTGTGGCTGAACTCACTGAAGTCTGCACAGTGATTTGAGATCATTCTTAGGTGGAATGTGACATGGGAAACCAATGCCCACATCAAAGATATGAATGCAGATGCAGGATGCCACCCTACAGCTTCCAGTTCCTCAATGGCTCACTCATTTACTGTGACTGATGGGGCGCTGTGGAATCCCTGAGGTTGACCCAGTGATAATTAGGGAATTGTATATTTTCTTTCACTTTGTGTGATCTGTCATTTTAAGTCAGAAATTTTGAATATTCATCTAAGGGGGAAAAATAGCAAACTCATGAGCCTACTTCATACTTCAACTGTGCTTTTCAATGCTGTACTGGGAACCAGGCTGACCAGCAACTATCATAGAATTTAAGAAGTGTTATAGAAGCATCACTTAAAAGCAATGTGCTCAGAGTCCCCTTTAAAAATTTCACAGCACTGGTCACGCTGTTGTCCAGGGTTCGGCTAGGATAGGGTTAATTTTCACCAGGTGCTGTGAGAGGGCCACAGCCTGGATAGACAGATGAACCACACAATGGGACATTCAATACCATACTGATGTCACACCCACTACATAAAGCTGTGGGGGTGAGCTGGGTGGGGTGTGTGAGCTCTGGTGTGGAGCCCTGGGTGCAGATTTAGGCAGTGCAGTTAGTTTTATATGACTCGTTTTATAAATTGGTTTATTACTGTTGTTGTTATTACTATTTTTTCCTCTTCTCTTGTGTTATTCTATTAAATTCTCCTTATCCCAATCCACGGGGTTTTGTGTTTTCTCCATATTCTCCTTCCCATCCCACTGGGGTTGAGGGGAGGTGTGAGCCAGCAGCCACATGGTGCTCAGCTCCTGGCTGGGTCTAAAGTACAACACCTGTCCTGTTCCTTTTTCCCTTATGGCTACAGCTACCCATCTCTCATTTTCAGGTTGGTTTTGGTTTTGTTTTTTTTTCCCTTTATTTGTTTGCTGAATGAGTGACCTTCTTCTAGCCCATGGGATCAGAAAATGAGGAAGGATGTGTGGTGCTGTGTAGCAGCTCTCAGAAAGCCTTGGACTCAAATGAACCTTTCTATATGGCACATTTTGCAATATTTTAGTTTTCTTAAGTAAACTTTCACATGGTGGATGGAAAGCTGCCTCACTCATCAGAGGAAGAAAGTGTGAAAGACAGTAGACCTGCCAAGTGGTTGTGAGCAATCCATTGTGGAGGCTTTAGGCTGATGCTAAAGGGTTAAAGTGCTCTTTTAAAGAAAGATTCTGGATCCACCAACACTGCCTGCAAATTCGATAATCTCAAAGTAGTAGTATTTGATAACTGACATCATAATGCTTTCTCTGACAGTCCTCTTGGCTGACAGAGTACTTATGGTCCTGTTCAACTATTCTTCTACTAGAGACCTGAGCAAAGCTCTTCCTCACCACTCTCCATTCACACACCACATCACATACCAGTGCTCACCAAGACACTAATAATGCTGCTTTAACTTACTGACATAATCACTTTTCACTTCCTCCAAATTAAGACAGCAACAAGTGGTAGAAGATGAACTTTATTGCTCTGGGGAAAAAAAAAAATATCAGTCTTAGTTTAAGAAAGGAAACCTCACTTATATTTTTAATAACAGCAGAATTCTAAGGCACACTTTCCCCTCTTCTTCCAGAGACAACCTACAACAGTTTCAGTTCTTACATATAAAAGACACTTCTGGTGATTCTGCAGCGTTCTCCTAGATGATACTGTATTTGTAATCCTGTCACACTATAGGCCCTAGAAGTGAAACCTACAGTAATTTTTTATTTCAGCCACACCTTTGTAAAACTAGTTATTCCACACTAAAGCATATAACAGAGATGGAAATCTTGACCTTTAGTGCTAGAAGCAACAAATCTCCCACAAATGATAACCTCTGGGTCGACTCCCAGTTGTAACACATTGCTTATATAAAGCTATCTTACTGAAGATGTACATCATGCATGTAAAAGTAGGTGATTTCAGTTATACTGCATGGTTTTAGAATACAGAATCTGTACCACAATATAGAAACTATATTAACCATATATATTCTACCTCCATTCCCACCAGTGCCTGAGTGCAGCAGCTGACCTCCCCCAGCCAATCTTTTCCAGGCACACCACCACTCAAGTTAGCAACTCAAAACACAGCAGAGATGAAGAGATAAGCACCCAATCCTGCATTCCTCCCATACCCAGAGCTCCCAGCCAGAGGGTGGATAGACAAGGGAGCTGGCTCCCAAGAGCAGTTGTGTTCAAAACTGCTCAAATAACTGCTAAATTATTAAGTCGCAATATTTTAAGACTTTTGCAGGATGGGGGCTAAGTATGTGCTTGACTTTATCCGTCTGCATGTGCATGTGCTCCTGAAGATCGATTTAGTAACTGGCTTGCAAAAATACCTGATGTGAGTTGACTCCAGGCAGTACTCAACACAGACAAAGAGCACAAACCCAGTGCCCTTTGCTCACAAAGGCCCAGCTCATTATGTTTTAAAGTCAAGTTGTATACTTTATGCTTTGATGATGATGCAAACAAGCAGGAAGCCATTATTATTATATTTCATCTAGTAATAAATGGATTTTAAATTGTGAGATGTTCATTCAGAATGCGCAACATAAAAACACAGAATTTAACTGGGACGTTTGGGTAGGATGCTGTATGGAAGGGTCACATAGAATGAAAAGGCTGAATAAATCCCATGGCAAATTACATGGTCACTGAATCATGAAAAGACCAGGCTCCTGGAATTTTGCAGCTGCTAGTAGATTCAACGGGTGCATCAAAGCAGTAGCAAACTCAGCTACAAGTTACCTTGTCACATAATTGATTTGAAATAAAATAAATTTACATCAAATACACATAATTTAGAATTTTTGCAAGGAAACAATGATAGATTTTAAGTCCCATTATCTTTCCTTGTCTTTAGGATTCATCTGTATACATTGCTGCATAACACATAATATGCCTTTTGCATTTAATAAAGCATGCTACACACTTCAAGAGATTTAAAATTTTTAGTGAAATTAAGCCCAACTTTTAAGTGTGGGTTTTTATCGGGAGGAGGGAGGGTATCTTTTAATTTAAAGTAATTTTAGTGAATTTGTATTCACTGTTTTCTGAAGTTCCACCAAGCCTGTAGCACAAAGCACCTCCCACAAATTGCAAACAGCCACAGGGTCTTGTCAATGCCAGGGAAGGCATACAGATCCTTCAGATCTCCAAAGCTGTCACACAAAGCCTAGGAAAAGGTTCAGACTGTGCTGAGTGGCTGAGCCATCCTCACACATTACTAGTTTGGCTGTCCCTAGATAAGGTCCATCAGTCCACACTGGGGAAAAATAGGAAACAACTACACCAGAGTGACAATGCCCATATGATACGCCAAGATTAGCAGCCCTCTATCATAAGTAGTCCAGCATATGTGAGAACATAATTAGGTTAAACTAGAATGCAGTGGCTAAAGATCTAGCATATATACACTACACTCTCCAAGGCCAGTAACCCTTAGCAGAGATGCAAGGAGAAAATGTGGAGCAATTCCCTTTTATGGCTACTAAAACTTTACTGAAGTTATCATCAACATAACAAAATGCTGCAGACAAGACAATAATAAGCCCAGTTGTGAAATTTCTCTTTAAACAGTGGGCAGAGCATTAATCTGAGACAAGGGACATCTACTGTCTCCACCACTGCCTTACTGGGCGTCCATGACCATTTTCATAATGTAACAGAGTTGCATTGATTTCCTTTGCAAAGTGCTTTCAGATCTAACAGGGAAAATACTACATTTAATCCATACCCAGACCTAAACTATAGCAGTTGCTCTATTACCCAGTCACCCCTCCCCAGCCAAGAAGAGGTACTGGAAAAGGAAAGTCACAGGTTGAAATTAAAGGAGATTAATGAAAAAACAAAAATATCAATGCCAGTATAAAGTATACAAAGCTATATTAAGCCCAGTAAACATACAGTGGTCACAATAAACAGGAAGGAAGTCTCTCTCAAGAAGCAAAGTAGGAGACACCAACAAGTGACACCCTCACCTGCAGCAAACCTCCCCCTTCATACTGTGCATGATGTTTACGGAATGGGATCCACCTGTAGGTCAGCTACTCTCTCTGACTCCAAACTGCTAATGGCCTGCAAATCATGTCTGGCCTATGATTCCATCCCAGTGAAACCAGGACAGAAAACAACCTCAAAATTAGGAGTTATTTTCAAACGACAAGTTCTATTCTAGTGTAACACTCCCAGGCTCCCATGACATTCAGGAATGCACCTGATGTATGTTTCAATCAGAGCAAATCAGTTCTCTTAAAATGACTGGGTGCTTGAACTCAGTCAAAGATCAACTTCATGCAGGAGAGCAATATTTATAAACTTACTGGAAATATAAGTCACACTGACCAGCCTATGTGAACTGTCACTATTGACTAATAAAAATTTTGTGCAGAGAACAGCCATGAAACACTGATCTCCCCTTCTTCCAACACAAGATTCTTCTCTGCAGTTCACAGGTATTTTATTTGGATGTTTAACAACTGAAACATTCTTCTGGAGAGAACCTTGTGTGTCTGACTTTTACTTTCCTGGCATTCCTTTGATAAAATACTCCTTAAATCTAACCCATTTTTCCTGGAGGGGTCATGGGGCACCATCTGGCAGAACTAGTTTATCTTTTTGCATCCTTCGGGTGTCATGCAGAATTCTTACTTCACTAGTCATCACAATAGTCCCACACGTATCCACCTCTTTATATCTCCTCTAAGAATGTCTTCTAGACCTCTTGCCCCCAAAAAATTTTTCTTTAGATGCAGTCTCAAACTTTGCCAACTGCTCTGTGTGACTGACAATGTGGTGCAGGCATACATGCTACATCCCAGGTATCAGCTCATGAGAAGACTGCATCAGCATCCTGGTCACATTTCCTTTACTTGATTTAGTTTTATTTAATTCAAAGCACATACTCTTCCTGTATGTCTGTACAATGCCTCCATTGCAGCTGTGACATTTGAGAGGTTCCTTAAGAGCAAATGACAAATCATTACTGGATTGTGAAATCTGCCATCTTCTCTATCTGCCAGGGAGAACATAAGATCCCAAGGATCCTACAGATCCCAAGGATCTCTGGCAATTTCAGCATGATCTAAAAAATTTTTATCATAAAAACAGTTTTCTAGCCTGTGGACCCTACAGGCACCTGGACAATGTAATCTTAACTAGTTCTTCAGTATTCAACCATCAGAATCATTAGCACTACCTAGGTGTTATCTTCACTTTTCCTCTTACCTCAGAATGCTGTACATCTTGAAGGTGCTTAAGGCCACTGAAACAGATGTCAAACATTTAACAGATGATCCTACTGACAAATACTCCAGTCTGAAGATGATGCACTTTACTGGACAAAGGAAATTAGAATGTGCTCAGACAGATGTTTCAGGTGGAAAAAAAAAAAAAAAAAAAGTTTATATTTTCAGTTTATCATTAGCCAAAATTTACCAGAGAACTGTTATTGATGTCCATATTCAGGTTAAGTTTAACAATTAATATGAACAATGCTATCAAATAAAAAAGTGGGAATATGGCAGCACCATTTATGGGATAACATGGGGACCTGATAGTATACATTGTTTTCTGTATTACTTGATCCAACAGTTATTTAAGTAATTTTTATGTTCTATACTTCAGCAAAAGTTATTGCAGGGATACAAGGGAATGTACCTGAACACAGACATTTAAGCATAATCTGTTGATAGTTCCTGTGCCAAAGGGTCTATGTTCATATATGCATGCCATATGACACATGCAAGTAACCACAGGATCTTCTTTTAGTAGTTTGCCTATTCTCCCACATCATCTGTTGCGGTCATGCTGCTCCAGTCTTTCTTAAGCTTTTAGACTGCAACGTGTCAAGAGAAGACGCTGTAGGGGGAATTCATTGACTGTACTGTGTCCAGGATACAATTCTGGTATATACTTAGATATTGTTATATACTTATATATTTTAAGATCAGAAGGGACCATTATGATCCGTTACCCTAACCCCCTGGGGCACAGCCGAGACTATTAAATTTTACTCAGCAGTTCCTGCAGAGGAGAGAATTATTTTCTCCTCCTGCATAAGTGAACTCTACTGAGCCCAACAGCTTGTTATTCATACTGTAAGGCAAGCAGCATCTACCACAATTTGAGTGATGAGATAAATAATAATGCAGCCAAAGAGAATGGGAGACAAACTACAGAAATCCTCATCGAAATTCAGCAGATCTAGGCTAGCTCCCTCCCAAAGCTCCCCTGTCCTCTCCTTCACACAGAGATTTTAGGGACAAATGCCAGTAGATCTTTATTGTTCTTGCTCATTCATTAGCTACAACTGATCCTTCTGTTGTGTTCACACTTCAAGGTAAGGATAAGCTACATTCTTGTTGCGTTGTGCATACTGAAAAAGTAATGGAGACACAGAAAATACAGATGTATTTTAAATGCAAAATAACATTGTGTTGTTTTCTTCTCAGTCTTAAATAATCCTCAGAAGCTAAACATACATGTTTCAAGGTGATAAACCCCTTTCATCACATTATCATTGGGCCTTCCCCTTCCATCTCCATTAGTTGTATCATTCTCCTTTTTTATATCTAACCTCCCTGCCCAACTTCACTAAATGGACTCAGAAAAACCCTCTTGGTACTGTTTCTCACAATGCCATTTTTTACATGCATACTTCTCATGTCTGAAGCAAGAGGATGCAATTTGTGATTAAATCATAAAAGCCTACTTTTAAATTGACACTCTGTCTCTTGTCTTCCCTTCCACATGCACCACTACAGATCTTGAACACTGCCTGTAAGGCTTCTAAGAAAAGGAAAGGATCTCAGTTTAACTGGAACAATGCATTTCACAGAGTCACATCTTTTACTTACTTCCCATGCTGTGGGTTACTATTTGCTTTCCCACACTTCCCTTTGGGCTGTCAGTCTTTGGAGCTGGAATTACGACAGGCACAAATGGTGATTAAACCTGCTTAGATACATGAATGACTGTGATCATCGAAATCACACCTAATGGTTTAGAAATTGGGCAAAACAAGTCCTACTCCTCTACAAAGTTCTCAGTCTAAAGCACATTAAAATAACTGCTCAAGGGTTGTTTTTGCAACAAATTTTGTAATGCAATTTATTAAAGTCATCTGTTCCCCCTTTAGAAGTGTTCTTGTTTCTCATGATAGAGGCAAGGTAAACCCAAATCCTCTCCCTCCCACCCGAGCCCTATGTTTATAACCCTGACTTTCTTATGACTTTCTTATCTCCCTGTTGATGAAGGTCTGTTTCACTTGCTGCTTCTCTCCCCAGTGCTTCTATGGACAGACCTATATAGAAATCTTAAAACCTAAAACTAGCAGTGTTTCTTGTTAGGACCTGTTCAGGAAATTCTCTCATGGGTTGGTAATGATCCAAGCCATCACAGTTTTGAAAGTCACCAAGGAGTTTACCCTATGGGCTGCTTCTCATTCAAGGACCACATTCACCTATTTCCTTGTCAAAATTAAAGCAATCTAGTGCTATAATCACAAAGTGCTTTCCCAAGAAATTTAATATGTCCTGACTTTAGCATAAAATTGTCCTTCTTCTGTCTTCCATCAAGATACAGAAACTCTGGGTTCACTTAGCAATGCTTTCAACCCAGATAGGCTTGCCCTTAAGCAGATACAGACAAAAGGAC
Organism: Megaceryle maxima; assembly: GCA_024605025.1. Lineage (NCBI taxonomy): Eukaryota > Metazoa > Chordata > Aves > Coraciiformes > Cerylidae > Megaceryle > Megaceryle maxima. The sequence continues at coordinate 16,417 of JANHGN010008686.1, read as the reverse complement.
ATTTGCTACCAATCTACCCACTTTGCAGATGAAGTAGACCAAGCATCAAATGTCTGCAAGTGCCTTCCCAACACTGCTCCTGGGCAGTGTGTTCCTGTAGTCCTCCTTCCTGCTCTTGAAGTCCTAAACTGAGCTGGGTATAGAGGTGCTCAGCTCTCAACTCTTGCAATATCATGATTTCAGCAATATTTTCATATCTTGTCAGCAACTGGCCAGAGGGCTAACACAGCTTCTGGTGTGAAGCTGTTTGGAACTATGATGAAAACTAGAGATCAGTAGTTGTTTTAGGAAAGGAGAGATTTTCCCATGATGAAATCTCAGTGTAAGGAAAAATTAACATTCTCAAGATTTTGTGTATGAGAGCAGTATCCTAAACTGGCGTTCTGACAGACCAGTGAAAATGCACATGTCCAAAAAAACCCTGTAGGGTTGTATGATCAGTACTACCCTAGACGTGGAGGCTATGTTCATGTCCAGTTTCTGAATCTTGGCAGGATCAAGGAGGGAGATGGAGCCAAGCAGAACCAGAGCACAGGAATCAGCCACAAAACTGCACAGTCTCATCTAATTCTTGTTCAGTGCTATTGAAATCTGCACAGGCTAGCCTAAATTCTAGTCTCCTCTTGAATAATTGAAGACAAAAGTATTATAGCAGAAGCTTCATGTAGCAGGAAATCCAAATGATCTGCCAGATTATGGCAAAGTGCCATACTTCTCCATGTAGCTCACAAGTCTCTTCCTATTGTTAATTGGCCGTCAGTCACTGAATAGCAAAGTAACTCCAGGGCACAGATAGACAGTCTTCTGCTAAGAGGCCAAAACAATCATGTTTCCTACTCTAGAATGTCCATCAGGAGACCTTTCAATACCACCACAGTCTAAATCCTTAAGTAATATCTTTCTTATACTGCTGTCTAAACAAAAAAACCAAAGCCAAACACACCAAAAAAAACCCCAAAACCAAAACACAACAACAGATTCCTTATTTCCTCTAACAATTAATCCAACATGTTTAGTACCTGCTTACACAGGACTTTCAAATCAAAACATCTTGTTCTTGGCTAGAATTATTCCCCTTTAAGGCCAGTACAGACTGAAATGTATTGAGAAAGGAGCAGGAAAGTTACTGGAAAAGAAAACAAAATAGTTTCAAGAAGTTAGTCTCCTCACTTTAAGAATAGTTAAAAAAAAACCCCTTTTGTTATCACATTGCATGCTCTGAATACAATCAGACAAGTCAGAAAAATTTCCAGCTGTTCTTAGGACATTCCCCAAGAGAATGCAGACAGGGCTAAATTCCTTACTGCAGCAACTCATGTGGACCCATTGAACACCTGAAAAACTACATAGAATTAACCTTGATACATACATTTGCCAGTTTGTATATTCAGCTCTTTTACTTCCTTTTACTTTAGGGGCATGACAGTTAATTCAGTTACTATCCCAGCTCTGGTACACTCATAAAAAATTCACACCTGTTTCACAAATGTTCTCCTGTTTAGCAGACTAAAGTTTAAAAGAAAGGAATTTTTTGCTCAATAATAAAAGTATAACTTTTTGTTTTTAAAGGAATTCCTACTATGACATTTGTTGCTTACAGTCTGTAAAATTAAAACTGCCCAGAGAATCTTCAAGGGAAAAAAAAAAAAAAAAAAAAAAAAAAAAGAGGGGGCGTGCTGAAGAGAGAGAGAAAAGAATGATTTGTAATAAAATATCTTTTCTTAACTTTGTGGAAGAGAAGCTTTTCCGATTTGGCAGCACAGTACAATGAAAATGAAATCAATGGCAAGTGCCTTATCCTGAACTCTGAATGGGCAAAGTTACCATTGACTTTCAAGATTTCTTCCCTTGCAAAAGGCATTCAAGAACAGTCGTTGCATGCACCTAAGGCACGTCCACCACTATATTCTGTCTCTCCCCTTTGTGTCAAGTAGATGTATAGAATATTTGAAATCAGCACACCAAGCTGTGAATGATGATGCATGAAGTGAGTAAGCTGAGTCTAGTACAAAGGGAAAAATCCTGAAGGCTGGGTGCAATCACTGCTATACTATTTCCTATAGCCTGTATAGAAAAGATGCATAATATTCTTCATGAGAAGAAAAAAAAAAAAGCTCACTAAGGCCAGAAGTCTCAATCAGAAGCCCCAGAAGAGATAAATAACAAAGGTTCACAAGTTTTTAACATTGCTTAATTTCCCTCTTATTCCTAGGTTCTTCCCCAGTTATGCCTGACTCTATGAGTTCTGGGCTGCTGTGCATGTGGAATATACACATAGGATTTTAGGGCTCTGGGAACTTGGTTCACTTTGCATTTCTTTGGAAGCAACACAGCTTATGCAGTAGTTTGTTTCACACTTCTCCCCATCAGCTGTGGTGAGTTTGCACCAATCCACCAGCATGTGAACCATGATGGCCAAAGCAAAGAGAAAGGTGATTTCCAGAAGCAACTGAACAGCTCAAGGGCAGTAGTGTGTGAAAGCCCCCCAACTGCTTCCTCATGCGAAGATGAATTGGAGACTTCAGTTGGAGACTTCAATTATGTTAGCACAAGCATTTTTAAACCAGGCCAAAACATGCTTAGATTGATTTAGCTTGATTTTATGTATTACTGAATAAAAGTAACCTGGCATAAATATGGTATAATTGAACTTAGCAACAAAAATAATGATGAGCATAACATTGACTTAAATAACATTTAAGTGGTACATACCTTTTTGATAATCACAGAGATAGAAATACATCGCTTTATAGATTTACTGTGACAGCCCTCCCGACTCTCTTGTTCTCTCATACACAAACTCACTTGCATGCATTACAACCTCCCCTGCTTCTTTAATCGGGTATAGGTCTCATTTTAGAAACTAGAAAACAGAGGCATAAAACGGATAAGGAGCTTCTGAGAATGTCTTTGGAGGAGACAAATCTGAAATCCTGTTTACTTGACTAGCAACACAAAGGTGTTTTTGAATGGTATTTACAGCAAAGAATAATTAATTCCTCATCCTGAGGATATTATGTTGTGAAATAAGTCACTATGTTGTACTTATTATTGCATTCAGTGGCATTAGTAAAAAGTCACAATAGAGAAGCATTTCTATTCTGGAAAACTTAATCTGCATTAACCACTAAATTACCCCATGCAAACAGATCTGCAATAACAGTTCTCCACTCCGTCCTTGATAAATCTTAAGAGAAATAGATTCAAATTTTATCTTTTTAAGGTTTCTCTGTTTTGTCACTGCAAGTTTACCATAGAAATAATATGAATCTGCATCATGTAAATCAATTGGACTTGACTACAATAAATCTAGAATCAAGGTCTGTATAAGTAAAAAGAAGCCGTATCAAACTTCTCACTTTTGAGGGTATTGGGAATAGCAGCAGCATTCCAGTTCTGAACATCACCTAATTTTACCTCTTCTACTCTATACATTCCCATCAAATAATATTTACATTAACACTGGAATAAAGTTAGACAAGTTCTCATCTCTCTAATGTTCCTGAAAAGTCTCTTGCTTAGTCTCATGCTTGATATGGGAAAACATTGATTTATAAATGCTTCCATAAAGTGTTTATGCCTTTTATGCCTCATACGCCTTTTACTGAATTTAGTATTCATTTCTTCTTATTACAACACAAAATTGTAGTTTAGAAAATATTCCTAAAAAACCTACCATGAGATTGCTCTGCTAATTATAAGAACACATTCCCCAACCAGAGCGTCTCAAAATTTTATTTTAAAATATTTTCAGACACCAATTTTTGTTTAAATAAACTAACTTGAGCTTTTTTGTATAGTGAGGAACTGTAAAAGTGTAACCCAATATGCTGTTTTTTTGACAGATTAACAGTAGCACCAAGTGTGAACTTCCACTCATCCATTCTAAAAAGTGTTACCACACAAGCCTAAATATTGTCATTACACTTAAATGCTGACATAATTAACCTCTCTGTAGCCAATGTTCAGTCTTTCTAAGGATAATGTTCTAGAATAAGGCTGTAGTTTTTTGAACTGTGCAAACAGTAGCTAATGATTTTGCACATGCAGCAACTCAAGCATTTCACTTATAGCCACATTTTGCTAAGTGCTGTGGACTTCTGGGGTGTAGGATCTTGTGCAGATCTCCCACAGAGCTAACATGTCTCATACCTAACTTTGTAACTTCACTTGCTCTCCCTGAGAATGTTAATGGCTTGATTCGGATCCCTCACATGTAAGCAGAAGTATGAAATCCCACATGGCCATTGCTCAAAAAGCATTTAGATTTAATGCATAAAGGATCTGTATCCAGAATAAACTGAAAATTTTAAGTTCAGTACAAATAAAACATACCTGCATTAATTCTAAAGGGAACATGTTTCTGCATCTGTCGTCAAGAGAAATTTCTTGAGTCCCAGCAGAGAATGTAACTGTGCTCTTTGAAGCAAAGTTCTCTTTCAGGCAATGTCTCACTCTACGCTGTTGGCTCTCCAATGAAAGAGACACTCGTGTTCATGGAAGAGGAGGCTGTACCTCTACTTGTACTTACCTACAAGGCTGGGTTCACAGCTTTCAGTTTGCAATGAGTCTCTTCTCCAACCAGTGGTGTGTGCCTGTTTATAATAACTCTTTCCATAACCTCTGCCCACAACTTAGGAACTTCGGGACAAAGTTCAGCCCCAAGAAGATGAAAAATGTGGAGGATTTTGTCTGAGCATCTCAAAATCAGTAGGTCAGGAAAAGCATCTACAAGCCAAAGCACTGAGATGAACTTTAAGAGAACTTTAGTTTACACTCTCTGTGATCCCTCAAGGACTTGCTCACAAACTCTCCTTAGGCCCTGGCTTAGAGCAAATGAGAATGATAAAGCGAACTTAAAAATACTGAGAAAAAAAAAAAAAAAAAAAAATAAAATAAAAGTGTTTCTTCCGTTTCGTGACAGAGAATCTACTTCTAGAAAACTCTGGGAAGATAACTACTTACAATGATGCAGCTGCAATTCAACTATCAAGACATTAAATAAAAGTGCTGGGAGCAGCTCACTGGCTCGGGAGCCGACACTTTTGTCAGACTTGAACCACATGCCTGTCTAGGAAGGCTGAGTGAGACCTCGTTCAGGGAACAGGATCATCACAGTTCTACTACCAGAGCTGTCCTGTCACTGACGGGAGAGCATGGGGGAGTAGTTTGACCCCCAGCTGAGATGAAATGGGACCTACTGCTTCCCCCCTCTTTCACTGGGTATCTCCATGTACAGTACAAACGCAACTGATCTTATCACCTTGTCCCAGACCTCTGGGTTATGAGGCTGCTTCTCCTCAGAGCTAGTAACAGGCACACTCCTACCTGAAGGGTAGCAGCATAAACAGGAAAAAGCAACGGCACAGGTTTACCAGATTTCACTGGAAATGTTATGGAAGGAGTTGAGTTTTAAACACATCGGATTCTTTTTTACAAAGTGCTTAACTCCAGTTCTGATACATCTATTCCTGAGTGGAGGAGAGCATGTGGGGTGTCAGGGGCTTACCAGGCGATCCAGAGGGCTGATGGCCCCATGGAGTTGACTATACAGAGGGCTCTGTGCATGGCTCGAGGTCTCTCCCCGGGTTGAGGATCTGCAGGAGTTGCTTCTGACACTCCCCCTTCCCCCGGTGGCCAGAAGCCAGGCACCCCGCACCAGAGAAGAAGACTCTTGGTGTGTGCTTTGCAGAACGCTTATTTTCCTCTTGGGAAGAGGTGGAGGAAGGCCCTAAACCAAGCCAAGACATTCTTACCGACAGAGAACAAGGCCGGCACCGCTGCCGGGGCATCCACGCCGTGCAACTGGAAGCAGCGCGGGGCTCCCGGCCCGACTGGCTGCAGGGTGTAAAGAAGCCGGGCAAGGTGGAAAGTATCCCGGAGGGGAAAGCGGTTCCCACCGCCCCGGCAAAGCTCGGCCACCGCAAGTGGGCAGTGGAGGGGCGCAAAGTCTCCCTAAAGCCGCTGTTCCTAAGGGGCGAGCAGCAGTCCCCTTTAACCAAAAACCAAACCAAGCGACAAAAGCACTCTCTCCCTTTTCCTTGCCTTCTGTACTAAGACAAACAGCAGAATTGTTAGTGGAACCAAACGACAGTCAGAGTCTCGTGAGGGGTTGCACTGATCGTCTGGAAAGGCGATCTGGCTGCGGAGCTTCCGCTTGGCCCGGCGAGCTCTGAACCCAGCCCGCGGCCCCAGCGGGCGCCGATCGAAGCCAGGAGGACCCACGGGTGTTACTTGCGCGGCCGGCCCAGAACCGTCTGCCGCCGGGCAGAGCGCGGGGTAAGTGGTCTCCTGCTCGGCCAGGGGCCCCGGAGCTCCGAGAAGGCTGCAGCTCGGGGCTGCAGAAACACAGCCACAAGTAACGCAGACCCCTGGGGGGGGAAAAAAAAAAAAAAAAAAAAAAAAGGAAAAAAAAAAGGTTGTCCAGATTAAAAACACACTCGTCAAACATACTCCAAAGATTTAATTATTTATTTCCTCTGGGGACTCCTGTAACCATTTTTAATAGGCTCTAATTAAGACTTCCCCAACGGGTGTTAGTTTTGTAAATATTTCAGACGAGCTCAGGTTCCTAGGCAAATCCTCTTAAGGAAAAAAAAAAACATCAACAAAGAAAACCACCAACAAAACAAACAAACACACACACACAAAAAAATCGCAAACAAACAAAACCACCAACCAACAACTAAAATTAAAAAAAAAATCAGGCACAGGTGTAACCCCCTTCCCCGTCGGCCGAGAAAAAACAGCCGGTCGCAGAGGCAACAAGTGGCCGGCGGCTCGGAGAGCGGCAGCTTCAGTAGCACAACGACACTTTCCCGGCCCGGGCTTTCGGGCTCCTCGCCGGGAGGCGGGACCGCGGCTGCCCCGGGAAGGAGCCCACTGTCACCGCTCCGCGTTCCCCGCCGCCGCGGAGGGACCGGCTGCGTGCGCGCCCACACACACACAACAAACCGTGCCTGATATAAAATTTATTGATCTCTCTTCGTTTGGAAAAAGGAAGCAAATGAGGACTAGGGACAGTGAGGGGAGGAGTATTTCGATGACTTTGTTGGAGGGAAGGGAAAAATCCGGTAAACAAAACTAAAACGTTTCTTCATCCGATATGTCAAAAACATGGTTCACAGTAAAATTCACAAAACAATTTACATAAGTTTACAGTTTAAGAAAAAACAAGACACACAACTTACTATAAATAAAAGAAACGCGTTTGCGACCTGCACAGCTCTCCCACCTCCCTTTTTTTTTTTTTAAGGAACAAAACGCTAAAGTTAAAAGATCGGAAAAGCTACAGATTGTGGATTGAAACCAAGCGAGGCTCAGTAAGGTGGGAAGAACAAAATACTTAAGAAACCACAACGATAACGTGAACAACTGAGTTTAAAAACAAAAGCCCGCTGGTCCTTTTTTTTATATATGTATGTAATTTCAACACTACAAATTAAACTGGAAGATGCAAGATATTTAAAAACTTTTAAGCGAATAAAACGGTGCTCAGCATAGAAGAAACCAGGAAATAAGTGGCCATGGTTTGAAAACTTCACAGCGGCTTCTATGAGGCAGGAGTTGTGCTCTATTAAAATAACACCTTGCTCAAATACTTTGTTATTGTTTGGGTTTGATTTCTTTGGGGTTTGGTTTTTTTTTTTTTTTTTTTGACACAACTAACGGATTTTCTTTTAAAAATTTCTCCAAAGTTAGTATTAAGTCTGAGCAACACTGCCGTACGCCCCAGTGTAGTCAGGGAGTTGTGGTGGGCTTAAGGTTTTAGAAGGGGAGCCGTCCGCAGCAGACAAGTTTATATGTGAGTTAGTGGTACGGTACCATTCACGCCAGTCCCGGCACTCTGGTAGTGCTGGTGGACGCTGTGTAACCTGCTGCCCTGTAGGGCGGAAGGGTCTGTGGCATCCCCCCCCGGGGGCAGGTACATGCTGATCATATCCCGCAGATCTCCCAGGCAGGCCCTCTGCGAGTGGGAAGTGATGGCAGGAGGCGGCGAGCTGGGCTCGGATTTCACCACCGAGCCCATGGAGCCCAGGCTCATGGCCGTAGAGGGCTGCTGGCCGTAGGCGGCGGGGGACATGCTGTAGGTGGAGGCGGCGTTCATGTAGGTCTGTGCAGTGGACATCATGGGGCTGTACTGCAGGCCTGTCATGTCGTAGCGGTGCATCTGCTGCAGCTGGGGGCTGTTCATGCCCGGGTGCTGGCCGTAGCCCAGCTGATCTTGCATCAGCGAGTAAGCCCCGTTGGTCCAGCCGTTCATGTGGGCATAAGTGTCAATCCTCTGCCCCACCCCGACGGGGCTGCTCACCGCATTGCCCCCTCCTGGGGCCAACAGATTGCCAGGCAGCGAGTATTTGTCCTTCTTCAGCAAGGTCTTGGTCTTCCTTCGGGGCCGGTATTTGTAATCCGGATATTCCTTCATGTGTACGGCCCGAAGCCGCTTGGCCTCGTCAATGAAGGGCCGCTTCTCGGCGTCGCTCAGCAGCTTCCAGTCGGCCCCGAGGCGCTTGCTGATCTCCGAGTTGTGCATCTTGGGATTCTCCTGTGCCATCTTCCGCCTCTGGCCCCGCGACCACACCATGAAGGCGTTCATGGGGCGCTTCACACGGTCCTGGTCCGAGCCAGCTCCTGCTCCGTTGCTGGCCCCGCCGCCTCCGCCACCTTTGCCGTTGCTTCCCGGAGCGGGGTTGCCTCCGGCACTTCCCGGCGTGGGCTGCGGCGTCTTGATCTCAGTCTCCAGCATGCTGTACATGGCCGGAGCCGGCAAGAGGTGCGCCAGGGTGGCGGGCAGGAGGGCACCAGATCAGGGAGAGGAAGTTAAAAAAAACCAAAAAAAAATAAAAAAAAGAAAGGACCTGCCTGGGAGGCTGCTCCGGAGGAAGAAGTTTTTCTGCCTAGCGGGCGGAGGCGCCGGTCCCCGAAGAGGGGGTGCTGCTGCTGCGGCGGCCGCCTCGCCGGCTGAAGAGAGTGGAGCGGATGGGAGCAGAGCGATTCCCGCGGGCAGCGAGAAGCGATGCACGCGCTAATCCTGGGGGTATTTGATTGACGGGCTATAAATGAGCAGGCGGCAGCCAATCAGTGAGTGGTTCCCGACAGCACCGATGATGGTAAATGATCAGCTGGGGGGGTAAGGAGAGCCAAAAAGTTGGTGTTTCGGGGCTACTGGTTCACCAGTAGCTCACCCTACCTCGCCCCCAGGCGCCGCTATCCTGCAGCCCCTGGGCGCTGCACCTGTCCCGCCCCCGGCGCTGGGGCCCAAAGCGGCGGGACGGGGCTGAGCCGGGGCTGCCGTGCAGAGGCTAAGTGGGCACCTGCATCTGCTGACTGTGCCGTGGGAGAAGGAGCGGCGCCGGGCAGGCCGGGGCTGCCCTCCGGGGGCGCGGGGAGGAAGAACGAGGCGGAGTACTGTATTGCAATCCGGAGCTGAGTGTTCGTTTGGCACAAAGATATTTGGGGCTCCTGGCTGGATTCACAGTCCTATGCCAAGCCCGGAGAAGCTGCCTGGAGATGGAGCGAGCCCGCGCTGCACGGACACCCTGCAGGAGTGAATGAAGCTTGGAGGGGGAGGGGGCTCGGGAAGGGAAGGGCGGACTAAACACTTCCACTTCTGAACCCTCTCCAGAGAGAGAATCCGCATTTCCCCGCTGGGGACCAGGCTGAGGACTACGTCTCAGTGCAAGAGGGTCTGCTCTGCAGCACAGCCCGGGGGGTGCCGGCGGTGCGGACGCGAGCGGGGCCGGCTGGATGCCGTCAGGGCGCTCCCGGCTATCCCCACCTACGATCACCTCATTGGTGCTTGAGTTTTTTTTTTTCCTACTCTTCCCCAGAGTGGGGGCGGAGGGACAACGCTTGCAAACCCTCCAAGTCTCATAGCAACAGCAAAGTTCCCTCTGTGCGAAGGAAAACTTTGGCGGAGGACGTAAGTGGAGCGGACCGAAGCTGGAGTTGTCAATCATGGGCTTCCCTTTCCGTCCCTCCCTTCCCCTTCCATCTTTTCTCCCTTCCTTCTTCTTCCTTTCTTTTCCCAGAATCACAGACACCCGCACCTCACGGACAGGGCCAGCAGCTTCTTGAAACCACCGCGGGCGCAGAGCTACCCAGCCCGCCTCACCCTGATACTGTGGTGCCGGGGGGAAGATGGGGCACGCTGCCCTGTCCCTACTCTTCCTCGTCCTCCCCCTGCGCGCCGCTTCAGCTCCGTCCAGGGAAGTCGGATGATTCCTGTCCGGGGCGATTTGGGGGAAAAGAGGGAAACCAAGCCTGGAGTCTGTTCGGAGGCACGCTGGGAGAGCCCTAATACCAGAGGAGGTGGGCAGAACCGCCGGTTCCGTCGGTGTACCTATGAGCAAACTGCCTCGGGGGCGTGTGGGGCACAGGAGAGAGTCGGGGTCTTGAGGTAGGGACATGTCTGGGCATCACGTCCCATACTGGGAGGTCCAGCGAGAAGGGATGCTGCGGCACTGCTCTCCCGGCTTGGCAGACGTTGGTGTTGCCCCAAAGAGAAGACGGCGAGGATAACTATTGTAATCGGTACAGGGGGGGAGACACCTCCAGGGCAGGGCTCCAGGATGAACCCGGAGACCGCCCAAAACCAGCGGCATCAGTCCCGAGTCCGCTGCGCCGGGGAGGGAGCTTCGTGTCGGATCGAGGTGGCTTCAGCAGGGCAGGGGACGAGACCGCTCCGCTCGTTCCGCAGCCTTACAGCCCCGCTCAGCGCTCCCCGCGGTCGGGGAAGACAAACTAGCTGGCTTAAAACAGCACTGGTGGTTCTCTGAACACAGCACAGTGTCACGGTGGGATTTTTATTTGGGTGGATCTGAGCACTACTGTGATTTAACAGTCGTTTTCTACTTTTTTTCTTTTTTTTTTTTTTTTTTTGACAAAATCATCTGTTGAACAAACTCGAAGGGGAAATAAATTCCACTTGGCGACAAGCTGTAGTGTAGTTAGCACAAAAAGTGTTAGTTGTTGTTTGATTTGCTGCTGGTGCGTTCTTGGGTGAAGTCAGAATTTTGCAGCCCGAGAAGACATGGAGCTGTTTCAGACGGTATCACTAAGAAAGCACTTTGGTCATAGTTCGCTTGTAATTTTCGCAACGTATTGGAAAAGCTTCAGGCAGCTGTAATTTATCTTAAAACACCTCAAAATATTTTGACCGCTCCACTCGAGGTGCAGGTTGGGCTAGAAAGCGGACTGATACATGTCCTGTCAATTCTTTGAAATGAGTTATATAAACGTTTCTTGGAAAGGCTGAACACGCTTGCATGCAACGGAAAATGAGGCGGTGTATGCAGCTGGAGAACACGCTGAAAGCCTTATGAACGGTATTTCCTTCGATGTTTAAATAAATACTACAATGTTGTTTTAGATTCTTTCTTCGTTTTTCAGTTTGTGCTGCCTGAGACTCCAATTATATAAACATCGCTAATCTCCTTGTAGATTAACTGAACCTGACTTAATAAAAAAAGTAAGTACAAAATCGTGTATTTCCACCCTTAGCAGTTCCCACTGCACTAAGGTTTCCATACTGCGTATCTTCTGAGAAGTACTTCATTTGGATTATTCCTATTTCAGAAGAGGTGAGCAAGTACACCGCTGCTCGAACTTCTCTGCCTCCGAATGAGTGACGGGTGCACATAGGAAACTCAGTAGGCAGAGTCCTGCGCTGGTCGCGGTCGTCTTATTCCACGCCCGGTGAGTGAGGCCCCGCCAGGGCGCGGCCCTGCGGACGCTGCGCACCGGGTCGCGGAGCTCGCGGGGGCAGCCCGGCGCTGTGGCTGCTCACGGATGTCCACCATCAGCGCAGCTGGTGCGGCCCCTCCCACACCCCAGGGCGGCGAGGCAGCACCTGCGGTCGGGTGTCTCCTTGCCGGGACCGGAGCTGCCGCTTGGGAAGTGCCCGCTGGTGAGAGGCCAGAGAGTGTAAAACAAAGGGCAGGGCAGGGAAAGGAGGCTTGTAGCTACCTCCGGGGCTGGTACCCCCCAGCTCCCACAAATGCACGCGGAATCAGAGGCAGGAAAAGTATCTCCTTCTTCCTCCCCTGGTCTGAAAACTATAGGTCGTCTGTGGGGAGAGAAGGAATCAGGGCAAGCAGTTGAGCTTGCCAACTGCTGCTCTTTAAAGTTACTTGCAGAGCGTTTTAAAAGGTCAGATCCCACCGCCTCCTTGTCAGTCACAAGTAAATTCAAGCCTCGGTCTGCTCCTTGGTCCTGCCCGTCCCGTACTCCGAGAAAGGAGATGGAATTTGGGGAGTAGGGAAGGGGCAGGAGAGGACCCAGCCAGAGCAATAAGTGGAGCGATGGGCTGGCGGAGCGTCATACCCCTGAGCCATTAAATTCTGTCCCTGGCAGCGGCTGGGATTACGGGAGAATCCGTCCGGAGCCTGAGAGCCACGTGTATCTGATGGAGGTCGGGGAATACTTGGGATAGTGTAAATACAGTTGTCAAAGGCCGAGAAGATCTCTTTTTTGTGTGTGTGTGTCTCTCTCACTCTTCTCTTTTTTTTTTTTTTTTTTTTTGACAAAGAAGCGTGAGGCGAAATCGGGAATTTGCAGCACAATCCAACTTAAACGCAAGAGAAATCCTACGGTTGAAAAGGCACGGTTGAAAGGAACTGTCTGCTTCTTACGCAATCAGAACTATTAAGTGCAACGGTCATTAATATATGTTAATTGCAGCTCCAGCAGAGCTTGGGAGAATCTTGGAACCGTGTCAGGGAGGATCAATGGCTTTTAAAGTATAACGCTATGCACCAAACCGGCCCCGTTTAATCCTATTATTAAAACATCCCTCCTGGCCCCCAGCCTAAGTCCCAACTGAGATCAGCAAGGGCTTGTCCATGAAACTTGCCCAGCCAAGGGAACTGAGCGCCCCTTTCATTTGCACCCTCCTGACCCTCACTAGGATGGATCCTCCAAAAATGCCCATTGTTTTAGAGATACTTTAATTCACGTGCTTTTTTGTTTGATCCCTGGTTTAGGCTCGAATCCATGTCCTACCCCAGAAGTTTCCAGCATGATAACATTGCTGCTAAATTGATCATTTCAGGCTGGTTGAGACTTTTTTTTTTTTTTTTTTAATTCCCAATCTAACGGTGTCATGTAAAAAAAAAAAACCAAACCCAAAACAAAAAACCAAACAAACAGACACAAAAAAAAAAACAGCTCCAGATTGTCTGCGAGGCTGCCTGCTTCGCTGCAGGGCTGACGTGGATGGACTGACCTTCCAGCCCAGTGAGAGGGAGAACAAATCATTAGTTCCGACAAAAGAGTTTCAATTAATTTCTGTGACTTTCCCAGTACCTTGCTGCATGGATATCGATGCTGCACTAGAGACTACAGTTGTCCCTGCTGCTTATGTATACGGGAAAGCAAAGAATATTTTTGATAACATTGTTTAAAGTAGCAACATTTAGGAACAAAAATCTGAAGTGCGCGGGTAAAACCCGGACACCGTCGTTTGGGTACAGATCGATTCCTTTGAACTGAGCCTCCCAGTGTATTCAGGAGGCAGCAGCAAATGTTGGTTTTAATCACTTCCCCCCCTCCTCCCCCCCCCAGCTGAACTTTTATTTGGCTTCTGACAACAATAGCGAGCTGCAAACAGACCTCTCGGAGAGCCCGCTGAATAGACCCTTTTCGGGCCCGGATTGTTTCCACCGCCACAAAAAAACAACCAGTAGCTCCGTTTCTTAATTGGGTTGTTCCTGGCCCTCATTCATTCAGGTGTTCGCGAGGAATTTGTTTATTAGCCTTTGACAAACAGCTCCTCCTATCAATCGCCTCATGGGGTAGGCTTCAGTGGGAGCGGAGGGATGGCGGGGGGAGTGGAGGCGGGCATTTCTAGTAAGGACTCTCTCCATCTTCAAGTTACCAATTAAAAGAGTTATAGAGTGGGCCACCATCACAGGACAACTCGCCAGGCCTCGGTGCAGAGCCCCGAGGAAATGATAGACGTAGCTCACGTGTTTTCACGCGGAAACACCGAGGAAAAAAAAACCGTCTACGAAAAGTGATGCTAAAGAGACCACGGCTGTCCCCTGCACTGTCGGCGACTGCTTCAGGGCAGTGTGTGCTTGCAGGAATATCTTTCCCAAGAGATGAGAGTAGTAGAAACTTTCTGCAACTTCCTTCTGCTGTTACAATACCGGTTGCACCCCCTAAAATGTTACCAAGCACTGTCACAGGCTACCCAGGAAAGTGGTTGAGTTACCATCCCTGAGGGTAAAAAACGTGGTACTTAGAAGGACGTAGTTTAGTGTAGTTTAGTAGTTTTGGTAAGGTTGGCAGCATTTACAGGTTTATGGTTGGTCTTTCCAACCTAAACGGTTCTAGGGTTTTATGACCTCAACTCCCGCGAGGTTTATTCTTCCCGCCCCTGCGCAGCGGAGGACACCGCCGAGCGCGCGTTCCCCCGCCCTCCTTTCTCCGTCTCCCTCGAACCCCGGGCAGAAGCACCGCCCCGGCCCCCGCGGGAGCCGAGGTTCCAGGAAGAGCTCGCTCGGCCGCCCCGCTGGCCCCTCCTGCGGCCGTGGCCGGAGGGACGGCGCTGGGGTGGGACGAACCCACCTCCACCCACGGCAGCGAGCGGAGCAGCCCTGCCCACAGCAGAGACCGGGCACCGCGTTCGTCCGGGGCAGTGGGGCTCGGGAAGGTCCTTTCCCCGACTCCCGGGCCGCTCCCCTCGAGCCGCCCGCAGCAGGTGCTTCAGGACGAGCGGCCGCCCCGGACCGGGAACCCGACTTGTCCCCCAGCGATACTTGTTGCAGTGCTTCAATGGCTCTTTCCCTGGCGCTGATGACAAAGGAGACATCGCTTCACTCCTTCAGGAATAAAGAAACCAAACCCCCAAACCCAATCATCTCTGTTTTGCCCATTTCAAACTTCGTGAATCTTTCCTGCAATATTTTCTATACAGATCCAGTAACCCACCTTATTTGCTGCTAATGATGGCTAGGCTCCTTTTTATGAGTTAGATTAGAAATCAGACATTAATTGTAAAACTTGCTAATTAGTTGCAAATAAACTATTAATCAGTAGCAAATTAAAAATCAAAACACCTTATTCCTACTTTCTGACATGCAATTTTGAAGGCACATATTGTTTCAAACTGCAGCCTGTATCACTGCCACAGCAAATTGAGATCCTGAAAGGTTTCTCTCCAGGATAAATAATTAAAATATATTCTACTTTAATTGACATTATAGAGGACACAAATGAGGTTTTTCTTTTAGAAAGAAATAGCAGTTTCTAAATAAAGCTTTGCAGGCTGCAGAATGGAGGTTTCAACCAAATGAATAGTCATTACTACCTTTTCAATAATGTGGGCCTTTTGATCAGAAAAGAAATTAGCTCTAAAGGACAGACAATAGGAAGCCTGCCCTGCAATAGGAAGAAAATTAGATGGCTAAGGCTCTTAACAACACCTATTTCTATAAACCATGGAGCTTCTTGCTTTTCAATTACAGCTGTTCGGTTCATAGAAGGAAAGTGGAAAAACACAGAAGAATATAAACTCTGTTGCACCAAAAAAAGCCCAAGATAGGGCAGTCAGTCAGTCTTCCCATTTCCCTTTGTTTTTATTATAATCATTTAACTATTATTACATATTTTATAATACCAAGAGTATCCAGTATAGTATTCTCTAGGTCAATCAAGCAATCAAGATGCACTGTACTCAATAAAGGAACTAGTAAAACATGAGACTTTAAGTTAGGTGGTTGGACCTTTACACTGCACATCAAATAATATATTTTGCATGTGCATCTCATTCCCGTGCGCATTTTTCAGAGAAAACAAAACAAGACTGAAGAACTTGAGGAAAATAAAATGCTGAATAACCCTGCTGTCTTTTGATTTTAGTAAAAGAGTAACTCCAGTTCTTCCAAGTTGAAATGAATGTTCTTTCATTATACTCAATACTGAAAGATTATTTCAGATTTTTCTCACCACAATACTTTTAACTTGTACATCTCGGTTATTTTAGAAATCATAGTGTTACTTTTAAAACTTAAAATTACCTTGTTGTTCAATGACTTTAAAATTTGGGATCTTTTTTAATATTATTTCGTTTGGACATTTTTTTTTAACATAGTTACTTCTCCCAAATACAATAATAATACAAGTTTTCTTATGAATCTCAGATCACAATCATAAAACCACACCTTTCTTTCTCCAACATTTCTCCCTAACCATACTTTTATGATTAGGTGTAATAAATAGATGATAATTTGTTATTAGCAATGCAATATACTGTAACTGAAATGATCTTTCAGTGATGATTTAAACATATAATAGCCATAAAACTTTATTGTAAATAAGTCCCATTCTCATATTGACTCAGATGGACTATAGAGATCTCTGTAACAAATAACATAAAATCATAGAGATTCTGCCCCCCTCCCCTATTTAAATA
>JANHGN010008684.1:26225-40237 GCA_024605025.1 Megaceryle maxima | reverse complement strand
ATGAACATGGAAACAGGGAAATGAGTGGGTTATAATTTTTTAATTAATCAACTATAGATATATATTTTTAATTATATCAACTATATTTTAATTATATCAGCTCCACTCCTTGGTGTTTCCAGGACAGCCAGTGCATTTCCACAATTTCATAGTATAATTTTAAGATTTACAAAACTTCACTCATTAATGGTAGTTGATATTAATAGCCATACAAACATATCCATGTACATGCAAACATGCCAATATCTGTGTGACAACTGTGTAGCATTTTAGAAGGGGATACCTTCAGTCCTGGTACAAGCAAAGGAATGAGTTAACTGAACAGTTAAAAATACATGATTGCAAACTGGTTTTCAGTTTTCTGTTTTTCCTTTCCCAATAAAGAATCACAAAACTCCACATGAAATGACCTGCATATGCTATATAGTACATATGATGAAGTTTGGTACCATCCTGAGATATCACAGTTGTGCAATGCCAGTATGCAAGAAATGCAGCAGTTTATTGCACCTCCTTAGAAACTTAACTCAGGCTGAGACAGACACCACAGTATACTTAAAATTCACAGCATAGAATTATCCTGTAGGATCCAATTACCATTCTGATAAAAAAAAAAAAAACAGAGCTAGGCTTGCTGTATTGTGTTAAATTACAGCCAGGATAAGACAAGGAAGTGAGAAAAGAAATGCCTCACATACAGAGTAGAATCGTGGACTCATAGAATCTGGTTGGAAGGCACCTTCAAGATCATCAAGTCCAACCATTAACCCAGCACTTCTAGGTCACCACTAAACCATGTCCCCAAGTGCCACAACTACACATCTTTGAAATACTTCCAGGGATGGTGACTCCACCACTTTCTCAGGCAACCTGTTCTGGGGATTAACAACCCTTTCTGTGAATATTTTTTTTCCTAACATACAGCGTAAGCTTACCCTGATGCAACTTGAGGCTGTTTCCTCTTGTCCTATTGCCTGCTGCATGCGAGAACAGACTGACCCCCACCTCACTACAGCCTCCTTTCAGGTAGCTGTAGAGAGCAATAAGATCTCCCCTGAACCTCCTTTTCTCCAGGCTAAACAACCCCAGTTCCCTCAACCACTCCTCACCAGACTTGCTCTCTATACAGGGTTCTCTGGACCCCATATAGTAATTTATTGTTGCTGGGTATCCCCATTGAAAAAGATTCAAGTCAAAACGTGATCCCTCCCAGAAAGACAGGGCTAGTGAAAACAAAGACAACTGCTCCATTCCTGTCAAAGTTGTGTCACTGTGAAACAAAAAATTCTGTAGTCTGTAAGAATAGAAACAATGTGTGAAATTTATCCCAATGAATAGGGCATTTAGCAGAGTGACAGATCCCCATCTCTAATTCATGCTTCCAAGACAATTTAAATTCAAGCAGTCACTCTTGTAAAATAGATTACTTAAGGGAAGAGATGCCTTTGAACACTCTTAGAACCAAACTGAATCTTCCAACTTCTATCAGTAATCTGATTGTTAAAAGGTTAATTTCAATCTCCTCACCCTTCATGTTAAAAGCAAGCAGCTAAACCAAGCTAAGAACCCCGAATATGCATGAATGTGCTTGGTGTGGCCTGAGAATACTGACAAAATAGAGCCCTTAGACACAAGCTGAGGATTGTAAAAGGCTGAATGGCAAACAGGTGCTAAACTGCTCCAGCTCCTGGAAAAGTAAATGTAGAGGAGTAAAATCCCAGACACTCTAGAAATACAAATGAAAATCAAGGAAGAGTCTTCTGATTTTAGGCACCTCCTGGCTCAGGCAGCAGACGTGGGAGATTTCTCAGATCGCATTTTTGGACTTACGTACCTGAATTCTCCCTAAATCCTGCTTTAGATACTTAAGTCCTTTATTGGATCTAGGCAATAAACTCTCTCTCTCTCTCTCTGTCTTTACCTGGTTAAGTACTTTAGATCCTATTATATTTTGCCTCCCTATTTGTTTTTAATGAGATACTTATCTTTCTAACATGTAGTTAACTGTTTTTATCCTTTGTAGTTGGAGGTTTTTTATACTCACTAGTGCATACATAATTACTAAGTGTAATTAGGTAATTTACTAAGGGCTTTATTTCAAAAGTACTAAGAACCCAGAGTTCCAATTTTCTCAAAAGGAACGGAGATCCCTTAGAAAACCCATCCTGCAGTGCTGTAGAGAAATGCCAGTGTGGTAGCAATGTAGCCCTGTTCACCTCACCTTAACCAACTTAACCAAGCTGCAAATGCAGCTTTGTGGCCTCTCATACCTGACTTTTTTTTCCTTAAAGCCAACTTCTGCCCAACACTGGGTTGCACAAAGGTCAGCATTTGTTTTACTGCAGTGATGCTGAGCATTTTTCCATTCAAAAGTCTGCCTGACGGAACTATCCCACTAGAGCCCCAAAGGTCTACTAAGCAACAAAGAACAAACTGAAACAAAACAAAACCAAGCTGTTTCTGAGCATTCATTATTTCTTAGCCAGGGCTGCAGTGACTCAAACATCATCAGCTAAGGTCTCAAAAGCCATTAAAAAACTGCTTTCCTTTATGTTTGTTTGGTTGGTGGTTTGTTGCCTTTTATTTTTTCTTTTCTTGAAAAAGAGATGTTAATAGTTTCTCAGTAGAACAGTTAGTTCTCATGAACATTATGCTTTTTTTTTTTTTAAGACTATGACTTATTTGCCTAATCTAGTATTTCTCCAAAACATTTTATTTTGCCTTTGCTACACATACCTTGGCAAAAAGTTAGAACAGCTGGAGAGCTAGCTAGCTACCTTTCAAGAAATAGAGGGAAACCGGCCAGAAATCCATTACCATGTATTTCTCTTAGAATCCAACTACTTTAACTACTTTTTTTTCTTGGGATATAAGCCGAGAGAGACTAAAAATGTGGCTCAGCTCCAGATTTTCAGTACACAAGTATTAATTTTTAGGTCCATTACTTGTTCTCTTAGCCTGGGTTATTTTTGCTTCATTTTTTTACTGCTGTAGAGTTCTGAATATCTTAGAACAGAATAATTGTGTATAATTTACCTAAAGCAGAGTCAAATACAATTTAAACCACTATTTTATTGACATTTCATGCTCAGCTGGGTTGCTTACAGAAACATTAAATCAATGCCTTAAAAAGCATAAGAAAGGAAAGTACCTGTACCTCACTGTACTGAAGGCATAGCACTTTGTAGATACCTTCGTGAACAAGGACAACTAAGACTTGCATAAGCAGTTGTAAAATACAGCTCTGTGGTAGGAATAGAAAGGAAAATCCCAGAAGTCTTCCTTAGAATGGCCTACATAAACTGTGCAATGGCATTTGGGTTTGTTTTGTTTTCAAGTATCTTTTATCTGACCCTACAAGAGGAGAAACAAACAAACAAAAAATTTTTGCATGTGCACTACATCTGTTGAAGTGGTGGTAGAACTGCATGTTACCTAATCTAATAAAAAGTTGCCTGGCTTTCCCCCCCCATAACTATCAAATCCTGATGGTAACAGTGAAATATTAGAATTGATTTTTTTTTTTTTTACTCCTTTAGTTAAATAAACTAATACACCAAAATCAAAGCTTGAATAATCAACTGTAGCTTAAAGATATAAGAATGACCACACAACGTAATACCAAGATGCAACTGGGCCTAGTACCATGTTTCCAACAGTGATAAAAATGAATGCCTAGAGAATAAGAGCAAGGTGAATATACAGTCAAGATTTCTCCCCAAATAATCTACCATATTCCAGAGATTTATGTCTCAGGGATTTCCTGATGCAAGTGACTATTTTTATGTAACAGATTCTTTTCTAGGACCTTCTCTATACTCTTCCTGAAACCAGCCAGGCTCCAAAACTAATTTATATGCAGCAGATTCCCTCTATTCTTGCAGGATAGAGCTGACATGTAGATAAGAACAAAATCTGTTTCTTTAATGTAATGAATTTAACTTCCTACAAACTCACAGGAAAAACTTTCATCTATCTGAAGATAGGCATTTTTTTTTCTTGATGCATGGAAGCCCTGAGTTTTCAAGAGAGACCTAAGACAGTAAAGGCAACTGTAAGGGCAGAGAACAGCATGTATCACAAACATTAGGAGACAATGAAAGAGTAAGTACTGCCATCAGAAAGAGCAAGCTTGGAAAAAAAGTACTAACTAAAAAGAGTTTTATACAACTGGTGGGAGCAATGTAAAATGTCAGGCTCCCTACTCCATGCATCTTAACCCAACTCCCTTCCTTCCACTGTTATTTTTAAGATGAGGGGGAAAACCTCAACTCTTCTGCACTAAGATCCCAAGGCCGGCAAAGCTGTGAATATTTTGTTCCCATACATTGAGAATTATGAAAAAAGCTGATTGCAGTGACAATATTGCTTGAATCATCAATATAAAGGTTAGTATACAAACTTCTTTAGGAACCACTGGACATGGCAATGATAGAAAGAAAAAGATTTTAATTTCTACTTGTTTTTAGTTCTTCCTGCAGAGGACAGCCTTACTGTCCTAACTCCAGATTTTTAAGGAAGTCCCACAAACCCTTGAACTTTGTCCAGTCTTCTTTTTCCTCTCCATTTCCATGCATAATCTAATCTGAAATGCATAATAAGCTACCATTGTCTTTAATAATGGCCCACAGTACTACTTTCAGTTTTACTTCTGTCCAAATTGTCTGCTTATCTCCCCGATACTTTGTGAAGGGTCAACTCACACCTTCTGTTTTAGGCATATTGTGTCTAAACCAGAATCCATAACCCATTAAAACTATTAATAATTCTTACAGTTTTCCTTAGACTGTCAATTGCTAACTCATTTTTTTTCCATTAATTGCTCTAAGAGACTACCTTTCCTAGCCATGTTCTCCCTCATATTTAAATTCTCATAACAGATCTTTGATTTTAGGAACTTGAAAGTCACTATAAAGGCAAAGGATGCAGTTTAGGGTGGCTGAGTTCAGACAAAACACCTGAATGCAAATCCGGATGCATCTGGTTATTTCCAGTCATGGTACCTGTGCCTATAGCCCACTTAACAACTATCAGTAACATCTTCCAGACCGTCATACATGAAATACAGCTTAAGACAATTATAGCTTTGTTCCTTTCAAAAAAACCCCATAAATTAATTTTGCTGACATGTAAGCCTTTCCTGGAAGATCGTAGAGAAATTGTTATATTTATCTAAGACTGATGGATTTGACAGGCTTCTAATAAAACCAAGAAAAAGGCATTGTGGCAAGTGTAGATACACAGCACTTACGCAACATACTTTAAGCTTTCATTAGAGGCTGACGTACATCAGGAAATGCTAAACATTTCCCTACAAAAAAACACCGTGACTACTACTTAGTTTAGGAAAAACAGATCATGTACTTCCCCAAAAGCGCTTAACTTACTATCTTAGAATGGCAGAAAACATAAGGTTTACTGCACCTACTGGCTACGATGGCACAGCACACGCACAGCTGGTCTGAACAAGGAAAAGCATCGGACTCCATCCGATGGACGTGTCACACCAAGTGCTGGACACATTCAAGAAAAGAGGAAATATATAGACATAAAAACCCTAAGGACAAAGAGCTTTTTCTTAATCTTTTAACTTTTATCTTATCGCGTTCGCCATTAAAAAACTAACATGAGAGGGCGGGGGGAAGAAGAGAGCAGCCCAATCGGCCGGGGACGAGGGTGAGCACAAGCCGCCAAGAGTTGAATTCACCCAGCCAGGTAAAGCCTTCGGGGCCGCGGCAGCTACAGGGTCCGCGTCCGTCCCACCTCGATGCGCTCTGAGACTCGCTGGAGACCCCTCTCCTCGTCCTGGCGACTCCGGCCCTCCCCGCTCGGCCGCCTCCCCCACCTCCCTCCCGCCACTCAGCGCTGCCAACGCCCGGCTCCCGCGGCCGCCCTCCCTCACCAGAGCAGCCGCTCCTCACTCAGAGCGGCGCTGCTCCCAGGAACCAACCCGGAGCCCGCAGGCTTGTCCCTCTTCACCAGCAAACTACCTCCCTCCCCCTGGCCCCGCTAAGGAGCTCGCTCCCTCCCCGCCGCGTCGCACTCTCTCTCAGCCCCGGGGCGGAAAGGGCTGCGCTAAGGACTGTGCTCTGGGGCGGTGGCCGGTAAAGAAACACTAAGCGAGCGACACACCCCGACCCGCCGGCTGAGCCTTCCCTCACGGCCCCACCCCCCGCCTGATTCCGTCCACGGCCTCCCAAAACCAGCACCAGCCCCGCCCCGCGCACGAAGCGGTGTTTTGTAACCTCCTTCCCTCTTGCGCCCGCCCCCTGCCCTGCCCCTCCGTAGCATCGGCTGCCGCCAATGGCCGGCCCGCGCGGCGGTCAGCTGACGTAGCGCTTTATGTAAGCCGGCGAGGTGAGGGCGCGCGACGGAGAGGTTTGAAAGGGGGGTAGCGCGGGGCGCGCGCGTTGTCGCTACCGCCTCCTCCTCCTCGCAGGGCGGGGGGGGGGGGATCGGGGTCCCGGGTCGCGCGCGCAAAGGCGCGCACGTGATTTCCCCCTCTTCTCCTCCCTCCCACGCGCGCGGGTGCTCTGCTTTCTCCTCCCCGCGCCGCCAGTGCCTCAGCGTCGCGCGCGGAGCCAAGCCGAGCCCGGCTGCCAGAGTAGGAGCGCCACACCCCCCCCCTCCTTGCCGGAGCCGGACAGCTGATGGCGTTCTCTCCAGTGACCGTGGGCTTGGAGGTGTCGCCGGAGCCGGGCGGCAGCGGGACTCCGGGTGAGGAGGCGGACGGAGAGCTGGCGCCGCTGCCGCGGCTGGGCGAGAGGCTGGTGCCCGGGAACTGCCTGAAAGAAGTGGTGGGCGCGTCCTTGGCGTCGTTGTGCCTCGGCCCCCTCGCCGGACCTCAGCGCCTCGGGACCTTCGTGGATTGTCTGGTGCTGAACTACCGCCTGCGGCAGGGGCTGAACTGGAGCCGGGACCGTGAGGCCGCGGCGGAGTGCGGGGGTGCGGCCGAGGGGCCGCTGCGCTGCTGCGGCTGCGGCAGGTTCCTGAGCGAGCCGGTCACCGTCCCGTGCGGGCACACCTACTGCCGGCGCTGTCTCCGGAGGGAGCTGCGGGCCCGCTGCCGCCGCTGCCGGGACTGGCTGCTGCCGGCGGGGGGCACCAGCACGGCCGCTGCCCCGCTGCGGACCAGCGTTGTCCTCAGCCAGCTGGCGGAGAAGTGGTTCCCGGGCGAGTGCGAGAGGGCGAGGACCGGGAGCAGACTGGAGGAGCTACTGGCGCAGGGCCGCTTCCGAGAGGCACTGAGCGCCGCCAGCCATGCCCTGCGAGCAGGTAAGATTTGTGGGGATGGAGGGTCGTCTTCCGTCTGGTCCCGTGGGCCTAAGCCGGTCCCGCCTCACTCCCCGCCCTTGTCCCGGCAGGACCGTGACGAGCTAGTAGCAAAGCACGGCAAGGCTCATGGCTGGAAATGTGGCGGAGTAGGTGGGTTTGCATTTCCCTCCTGCTTTCCAGTCACACTCTCCTACTGCTGAGGCCGTCAGAGATCGAAATGGACCGATGAAGAATATCTGAAGTTTTCTCGAGTTTGCCGAGAGGATTCAAGGAACCTCCCCATAGTCTGGTGGAGTGGAGGGACCGATGGCTGGACACGTAGCTTTTCGGACCTCAGTTGAGGTTCAAGCTTGATAGTGAGCTGCACTCAGAGGCGTGAAGGAGCGTCTAACATGCGCAATTAATTTCTTTTTTTTTTCTTTTCTTTTTTTTTTCTTTTTTTTTTCTTTTCTTTTTTTTTTTCTCTTCCCCCCCCCCGTGTTTTCGTGGGACTTGTTTACAGAAGACTTTATGGGATTTGGTTTTGTTTCTAGTAACCGCTGTGCCATAGACAAGAGAAATTCTGTTGCTGTGTTTAACCTTGTTTCCTGAGAGAGACCTATTTTCAGTCTTAAGTGTCACCAAGACAGTTCCCAGCAGGCCAGGCCCAGTTGCATAAGCAGACAGGCATGGAGGGGGACAGGTTGTGTAATGGCAGTGACATCATAGGTGGGTGTGGTTGAAGTTTTATAATATAGTGTTTAGAGAGGGTGCAAAGACAGGAGGTTAGAGGCACACTTTTAGACTACCGTATATCCATTGCAGGCAGTGTGTCTGATACCATGAACACTTGGGATACGGTCAGTTTTTCAGAGTTTAGTCTTCTAGAGGGAGTCACAGTTGTGTGACTTGATATACCTGGGTGGATCCAGTGACAGATTCCTTTGTTGGTTTTGTTCAGCTACGAATTTTAATGCTGCATGACCTGTGGGGTTCCATTTTCATTTGTGTCATTTTATTTTTGTTCAGAATTTTAGGAATTAACATTTTACAGATTAAGTGTATTATGTTTGTTTAGTTGTCTGCAGCGGTGGGGGGGGGGGGAAGGAAAAGCTTTGCATAAGTCTAATCCTTCCAACTGTTCTGGGGAGATGCGTTAGATCTGGTTCCAGAATAAACTGTTTCCAATGTAGGTAGGATTACATCTCAGATGTATTTTCTTTGCCTTTTGGCAACCTAGTTTAAAGAGGTTCAGTTGCAGCCTTCAATTCTATGGTATTTGCCAGGGTAGTTTCCAAAATACAGGATAGATGTGACCTGAGAAAGTGGCTGATCTATTTTCAGTCTTGGAACTGTAAGAAGCAGACTTTTTTTTTTTTTTCTGTATTCTGAAGTACTGTATTGACTCATGTGAGTCAATACAAGAAATGAAGGAAAAACTTGGTGGTCTTCAGGGTACAAACTGATAAATCCATTTCAAGATTGCATTGAAAGGATAAAAGACAAAATTAAGTCTACACATTACTTAATCTTTCTTTTACGGATTTAGCAATATCAGATATCTAAGGGGAAAGAATTTTAATTCATCTTTTTGTAAAACTGCCTCTTAATTTTTGGCTTTAAAATGGGTTTAAAAATTGACAATAGTTACGAAATGTGATGCTTATCCAAAATTTTATTATTCAAATTCAGTACATGTGCTAGAACCTCAGTTTAAGATTACTTTTACAACTATTTCTTGTGTCTGCAGTCCTGAGAACTATCAGTATTTCAAGCATTCTGGTAAAGATACTAAAGAAATTTCATGAATTGGAATGCAGACATACATTAAATGTGAATTGAGACCTGTAAGCTCACAATTGAAGGTGATTTCAGGCCAATAGAGAACTAATTAAATTGTGATAAACCAAAATCTGACATCTTTAATAAGTGATTGGCACTAAACCTTTACTCAAATGCCACCTTCTCATAGATTTTCTTACATTTCTTGGAAAATCTTAAAGTGACTTTTGAAAAACACGAGGAATGTTAACATTCATATGGTTAATCTATTCCTTCCAGGGGTTGGAATGACATAGTTTAGTTAAAGGAGGTCTATTGGATTAAATGCATGTGCAGCTTGTCTTTAATCAAGTATCCTAAACCACACAGGTAATAGGTTTGAGTTTGGTCTGAATCACAGACTCATTCCTGCTGGAGTGGGCCTCAGGAGGTCTGTCGACCAATCAGTCTCCTGTTCAAAGCAGAACAAACACTTGAGTAGTTTGCTTAAGGTTTTGTCCAGATGGGTTGTGAAAACTTACAAGAATGAAGATTCCACAGCCTCTCTGGGCAACCTGCTCAGAGGTTAACTATCTTCACAGTGATTTTTTTTTTTTCTCCTTATTTCAAGTCTGAACTGCCCTTGTTTCTGTTTATAACCATTGTCTCTTCCCCCTGTGCGCATCAGGTGTCTTCTAGGTAGCCTCCTCTTGGATTTCAGGAAGGCTCTTGGCTTCTCCCATGCCTTTCTGGAATTGTTTTTCACTGAACAGGTGCAGTTCTCTCAGCCTCTTCTCATGGGTTGTGTGTTCTCACCCCTCATCATTGGGGTGACCCAATATTACTTTACTAAATACTGTGTCCTGAATCTTTTCTGCATAGTGTTTGAGATGTGCATGTCTTTGAAGAATTTGATATATTATTAAGAACCATATAAAAAGCATGCAGGATCAGACCAGAGATGATCCATGTATTATTGGTATGCTTATGCTGGCAGTAGCCAGGAGCAGATGCTTTGGAAGTAATACTGGGGGGGAAGGCATGTTCACTTGGGGCTTTGTGTGTACACTTTTTTATACTTTCCTATTAATTCAGTAATAACTGGTATGCACAGTTCTGCACTGAAAGTACTTGGTATCTTTTTTATTAAAATTATTTGCCTTTGGGTATGCCAGAAGTGATTAATTTATTTACAGTATATTGGCTACTGAAATTGAAAATTAAAGAATGAGTTCTGTTTCTGATCTGTTCAGTCGTTGGTCTAAGAATATGAAATAGTTTTGTGACCTCCCTTTGGGTGGCAAACATTAAAATGTATGCTGAAACATTTACAAATGATGTTTTTACAATTAAAAGGCTTGAAACTAAATTACAGTTGCAGAATTGGATGTATAAATTTAGATCCTTTGGTCTGGCAAATATTTAGATCAAATTTGTTATATATATTGATCATTCATGGGCAGTGTTTGTGTTTCAGCAGCAGAGGTGGGTTCCCAGTTGAACTCCTTGGTGTAGCCCTTTTTTTTTTTTTTTTTTTTTTTTGGTACTACTCTCTTTGAAAAGGAAATGGACAGAATGTCCACCTGCTGTAGACTTGGGAACTTATATTTTTGTCTTTAAACTACCCTTCATCCTTTCCCCAGAAAAGAAAGCTCAGAGTTCCCCAGGTCATGTTATATACTTGAAAGTCTGAAAAGGATCGTCTCCCTCTGATTATGTGCAAATAGGGAGTTTATCAGGGAACAAAGACCCAGGCTTACTGCTACCTCTGAAAGAAAGAATTTGATACTAACTGTTGGACACAAAAGAGTCACATACAACAGAAAAAATGGTCTGAAGAGTTTGATCTGGGCTCCTGTCTTACTAGGCTGTAGCAGTCGCAAAGCACAAAGCCACAGGAAAGCAAGCTTCAGAGTTGTTCTGCTTGCAGAATTAGTGTTGAAGTCAGACAGTTTCCCAGACTTCTGTTTATACAAACATTTTATTATGTCTAAAATGTTTGACTTTATCTAATTCAATGACAAAACACAGGTGTATTCAAAAATAAATCATGATCAAAGCAGTGTAGTGTGCTGGCATTTTTTTTGCAAGCAACAACTACAGTTAGTTATGTTACCAAAAAACCCCATAGTTTTAATGGCAATGGAGATGTGTGTACTTTTAAGACCGGGCTGGATGGGGCTAGATCAGGAGCAACCTGATCTAGTGGGAGATGTCCCTGCCCATGGCAGAGGTGTTGGAACTACATGATCTTTAAGGTCCTTTCCAACCCCAATGATTCTATGATTCCCATTTAGGGGTTGCTTTAGGAAAAGTGCAAAATGCTGTATGGTGGACCTGAGAATTTGTCTTTACTGAACACACAGGATAATGTTTTCCCATTGCAGAAGTTCCACCAGTACAGCTCCTCACCACAGGGAGGGCTGCCAGCTGGTGTTAAAGGCTTTTTGGTATTGGCTCTCTTTTTAGACTGCGTAGTGATAAATCCTGCTTCTGGTGCTTGCCAGATGGATACCATTGTGAAAGTGGCATCTGAAAGTAAAATCTCCAGACATAGCTGGAGGGGGTCAGGCATTATAAAAACAAATGACACTCTAAATAAAAACTTGAATATTTGAAAGTAAACTTCATAATAAACTTTTTTATATAAGTTCGGTGAATTTCCATATTTCTGTGGTTTTGAATGGGTGTACTGTGAAGCTCAAGTCTGTTTAGTTGTCCTCTGTTTTTGTGGTCTCAATACTACTAAGCAATGCTTTATTCTGTCAGCCTCAATGATAGGTCTTTTAAAATACATCCTCTTGTTTCTACAAGATACATTAGAGCGTTCAAAATTTGATCTTTAGCTAGAAAGATGGGAGTCTGGAATTACTGCCGTTTATTACCCAAACACTAAGGGTTGGGGAGAATTACTCCAGTAATTTTGAAAGTATGTTACAAAAAAGTGGTTATGACGTATCACAATGAAAGCATATCTAATAAAATTACAAATTTCTGAATTATTAAAAATGTTACTTAATTTTTGTCTTCAGATTCCAGTGACTTGATGCTACGAATTTACAGAGCCGAGTCATATGTTGGCCTTCAAGAATATAAAACAGCCATAGAAGATCTAAATTTTGTTATTTCTAAAATGCCAAATTGGCCAGAGGTAAGTTGTTATGACCTCTTCATTTTCTGAAATCTTTATCTATAACATTAATG
This sequence comes from Megaceryle maxima, assembly GCA_024605025.1. Lineage (NCBI taxonomy): Eukaryota > Metazoa > Chordata > Aves > Coraciiformes > Cerylidae > Megaceryle > Megaceryle maxima. The sequence goes on along the minus strand of JANHGN010008684.1, from coordinate 28,018 downwards.
AATTATAAATTATTTTTGCATCAAATTGAGAACCTAGGTCAGCTACCTTAAATGTTACCTTGTAAGTTGCGCAAAATGCTAAAAGGTGTCTTAAAATAGTTACTTATATGAGACAGGCTAGTGATAGAAAGCAGGATAGAGTTGATTGACAGATCTACTTGGAACTGTTTGTTTAGTCTTCATCAAAAACTTCTGGTATTTTTATTTCATATCACATCATGAGATGGTGTCTTTGGACAAAGGGTTAAGTGCAGTAGAACTGACTTCCTGGGGAATATTATAAAGTACTTTTGTGCTGTCTGTAGTTACTTGTTATTGATTATTTTATTTCTTCATAAGAACACTTTTATGTGTTCTCCTAAAAGTTATTAAATATTTACAAACTTAATTTCAGCTTAATGTTATTGGACTTGATGGCTGGCTGAAATTGTGCAGCCAGTTTTAGTTACTTCAAAGCAGAACTTCTGAGTTCTGTATGTTTGGTAGGTTGATGTAGTTGAGTTTTAAAATTTCTTACACCAATTACAAGCTAGTCCTTTTAAAGCTCTGCACTTCCCTGAGGGGTTCACACTTTGATTGTATTTATCAAAGTCGGAGCATTTGAAGCATTATCTGTTCCTTGAGAATATCACATGAGATGAGTGATCTCCATTACCAGTCAGCACTAGAATTCTTGGCTCTGATAAGTCAACATTTCTCTCTTATTTTTTTTAATTTTATTGGTAAAACAGTTTGCTGTATAAATAGGAGAACACAGTTTTCTTTTCCAAATGCTACCAAAGAATCAAATATTTAGCACAAGCAATAAATTCTTTTGCAATAGTATCGGCTAAAAAAAATTAGGCATGTGTTTGTGACCTTTTTTAATGGCTCCAGTACTTGGAGTTGGGATAGTTTATGGTGATGTAACAGCTGGGGTTTGAGGTTTGTTTTGTTTATTTGTTAATTTTTGTTAAAAGAAGGACACTTTTCTGTTTTAGCTTTGGAAGTTTTTCTTCAAAAAGTCCAAATAAAGTCAGAAGGAACTGTGCTTTGCAAATAGTGCAGGCAGCTGGGGAGCGACTGGCCTTCCAAACTCATAAGATACTGCATATTGCAGCACTATTGAAACTCTTCAGTGCAGCAGGACCAGCAAGAATCTTGCCACACAAGGAGGGATAACTGCTGCTGTTTTGCTGTTCAGCAGTTCTGTGGCTACTGCAAATTCAGAGCATCCTATTTTTTGCCTCTTGGTGTTGGAAGTACTGTCAACTTTGTTCTGTATGTTTGGAAAGAAACCTCAGTTCACTTAACCAAGCTTGGTTTGATAGATTCCTCTAACAATTCTTATCTCTGTAGGAAAATACAACTGTAAGAGAAGGATTAGTTTGCTTACTTTCCTTCCTCAGGATACATCTTAGGGAAACTGCCCAAATCCATTAAAGCTCATGCATGCCCCCATCTGACAGCCTTGTTTAACAGATGCTATTGTTAATACTGGCAATCCTTCCATAGAAACAGCACTCTGGGGTTTTTCTGGTGGGTTTTGGTTGTTGGTTTTTTGTTTCCTCATTTTGTGGTGGTGGTGTTGGTTTGGGTGGATTTTTTTTAAATTGTTTTTTAAGTTCAGTTTTTGGCCCATTATCCAAAATCTCATATACAACTAGATATTGTTGTTTTATCTAACTTTTGTTAAATAACTGTTGTTTTTATCTACCTTGGATTTATATTACTGCAAATGTAACTTTTTAAAATTGTGTAAGTTGGATAAACAACTTCTTAATTCCAATGTCATATAAGTAGCTCCAGCAAAA
>JANHGN010008684.1:0-26125 GCA_024605025.1 Megaceryle maxima | reverse complement strand
ACAGGTGGGTTTTTCTTTTTCTTTTTTTCTTTTTTCTTTTCTTTTTTTTTCTTTTTTTTTTTTTTAATTTTTCCCCATAGCTGCTGTCTAGTGTTCAAGAATAAAAATAAAAAAGTTGGAGGAAGCAATTCCAGAAGTGCATTGCTTTGTGTTAAGAATATAGATTAAGATTTATGTAAGGAATGCATGGTTCTGTTGATTGTTTTGTTTGTAGTTACCCTTCTGGAGACTGGAACCATAAGGTTTTTAATGAAACAGAGGGTGGAAAGGGTATCCTGTAAGCTGTTGTATGAGGTTATGTAATAATTTGCATTTTATCTCCCTCTTCTTCCCTTCCAAAGGCTCACAAAAAGGGAAAATGAAGGCCTTTTGTGAATTTAGAACTAGTTAGGTTTTTAACCCTTCATGAAAGCAAAACCAAATTAACTGGAAGGAGGCTGATGCCAACCCATCCCATGACTCTTCAAGTGCTGTAGGGCATGTACGTTTGATAAGGAATATAGATCATCCACACTGGGCACAGCTGAAGCTTGTTAGTTTGTTGCCATGAGTGTTATGACTGTTATAATGTCTGTAAGATTAATACTGCAGTTCTACATACTCTCTAGATATGTCTTCATGATATCTGTTTTTCAGGTCTACTTCCAGAAAGGAAAAGTGCTGCAAGACTCTGGCTTTGTAGGTGATGCCTTACAGCTGTTTCTACAGTGTTTAGCCCTTGATGAGGACTTTCTTCCAGCAAAGCTTGAAGTAGAAAGGGTAATTTTTTTTTATGTAACTGGATTACTATCTCTGACTCGATTCCTTTTTAAAGCTCCTGTGATGGTGGACTTTGAGCATCTAAAAGTCTTGAATACATACAGAGAAGGTTCAGGTAGCAAATTAGTTCCTCTCAAGATGTGTTATACTATGTCGAAGTGATAGTCCTAATGTACATGTATTAAAAGTAAGTATGGTTTTGAAGTTACTAAATGAAAATGTAGAAAACTGGAAAGCAGGCAGCAAGTTAAATATTCTGAGTTAAACTGTTTTGTGCCCAGAGCACAACAGGGGTTCTTTGATAATAAAAAGGTATGTTGAAAAATGGCATGATATTGAATTGATAGTGTCTAACTCCATTCACAGCGCTCCCTCGCTTATAATAGAAGAGATTTCTAGATAAATTTATTTTTAGTAATACAGGTAAGTAGGTTTCTGCTTGTTCTGAACTGTTCTCAGTTACTGCTCTATTTAAAGTCTTAATTTGGGGATGTAGTTCTATAGTAAAGCTTGTCTAATGCTTTTTCATTATTATGAACATGTAGCTGTTTGTCTTCTAGACATTGTGTGATGTGCTGTCACCAGAGAAGATAGGAGAGAGTCTGAAGGAATCTGCTTGGAATTCATCACATTTTCGAAATAAACCTTTTATTCTTGGTTCTGAGGTGACTGATTCTTACTGCAATGTACAGCTTTGTCCTGAGCAGGTAATAAAAACTACGGGATAACTTCTCTTTAGCTGATATGCAAACATTCGATGTTCTGATACCCTTGTTTATCATAATTGCTTTCCAGGTGAAATGCTGACTTTCTGTAATTGGCTAAATTGAAATAAAAGAACTGTGATTTGGGAGTAATATGTTTTCGCTTAGAGTATTAGACTCTTCATTCCAGTGAACTGTTTATTAGAAGGTAGTGAGGTTTGACATTAATGCCTTCAAAATGAAGAGAAATAGTTTTACTTCTCTTTGAAGCAGATGAAGATTTTTAAGTTAATGCCAAGTAGATTTGACTACTGTCTTGAATTAGCAAATATCTGACTACTGTCTTGAATTAGCAAATATCTCTAGTTAGCTAGTGAAGTAACTGTGGGTGTCAGGTTGGGTTATATAGCTTTACGCGTTCATATCTTACATACTTAGCTTTTTGTTACTCTTTAACTGCAATTCAGTTCATCTTACCATTACAGAGTTTAGGAGGATCAGATGTACTGGAACCTGTCAGTGGAAGCTTAAATCGTGCACAGTCTGCCCATGCTCTTAACTCAGCAAAAGACCTTGCCAAGGAAGATGGCTTAAAGAGAGTGTCTTCTGAGCCCCTTCTCTCTGACCAAGGAAAAGGTGCTTTGTTGAAAAGAAAGCTTTCCTTCACAGAACAGGATACAGTTGTATGTGAAGATGGAAGAAACAAACACAAAAAGCAAGGAGGTAAACAGGAGTTACTTTAAATTTCAAAGAATTTACTGTCTTGTGCCTTTCTTTGAAGGAGTATTTTGTCCTGCTTTTCCTTAGAAAGTATGAAAAGGGACGTGACACTGTCTTTTGGAACAATTCCAGAGGATTTGATTGATGCATCAGATTTTGAGTGCTCGCTATGTATGAGGTAAGATTTTTCTTGATTCAGTTTTTCCTTTACAGATGCTTGGCTACATATTTGTTACTAATATAAATGGAGGTATTTATAGGTTGTGATGGATTCTGATACCAGTCAGTAATTTTCAGCCTTCCTCTTATCCCTGTAGTTAAACATTTGCTTAAATGTATTGCTTGCTATAGTGCTTTATAATAGAACATTTTTTTTAATCAAGTTGCTTTTTAAATTAAACTTGTCCTTATTAACTGATAACCTTAACAGAACAGGATCTGTTGTGGAGATTTAGATACTTTAGAATGTTGGTTTACTTAAATGTAGGTCATATATTTGAAAGCTCTTAAGTTGTCTTGGTTTTAGGAATAAATACCTTAAAACATATGGCATGTACTACACTGTCCACAGTTACGTTACTGGTATGTAATACTGCTATTAAAACAGCTTAGCTCCTAAAGAATTGCTTAATTTTGTGTATTCTGAATATATAGTAAGACCAAAATCTTTGTATATTGGGATAAATGCTTTGATATTTAGAGTGTTGAAAAGTGTCCAGATTCCTCAGAAAACAAAACAAAAAAAAGAGTGATGCAGTGGTAAGTGGAAGTAAACTGCAGTACAGAATAAAAAGTAGGGGACATGGGATTAATTTTTCTCTGCATTGTTATGGTATATAGTCTTAAAGAGGTTGATAACTGACTTTTTTAGCAAAATGCATGCTTGTCATGGTATCTAACTATAGTAACTCTGTTTCAGGCTATTCTATGAGCCAGTCACAACCCCTTGCGGACATACTTTTTGCAAAGGTTGCTTGGAACGGTGTTTAGACCACGCTCCTCAGTGTCCACTCTGTAAGGAGAGTTTGAAAGAGGTACTGTTTCTCAGTAGAGCTCACAGTTAGAAACACTGTAATTTTAAAGGCTGTTTTACTGAAACCCAACAACTTGGATTCACTTGGGTTATTGATTGCTGCTAGAAAGAAAAAACTTGAGACAAACTTTGTCAATGCAAGTTGATTAGGTTTGCCTGAGGGTCTTAGAGGTTTTATGTTTCTGTGACCATCTACTTTATTGGTGTAATTAAATCCTGAGTGTTTGTAAACTGTGGTAACTATTCAGTAAAACCTCTCTTGAGTTCTGTGCACTTTCCTTATTTGTATGGCTGTAAAACCTGGAAAATTGATTCTATCTCTGGTGAGCACAGAAATACAGAATGAATTAGACACTCAGGTTGTCAGACACTAAGAACTAAATAGAGAATATAATTTTCAAATATTAGAGTAATATTAGCTCTTCAGTAGTGAAACATAAGAACTTCAGAACTGAAAGTTTTCATGGGTTTAAATCTAATTTGACACTTTTCATGTATCATACTCGTAGATGAAAGCTGCATTTTCTCAAGCCTTTTGTTAATATATGTGAAAAATACTTTTATTGGTTACAGTACCTTGCAAGCAGAAAATACACAATCACAGAACTGCTGGAGGAATTAATAATGAAATATTTGTCTGATGAATTATATGAGAGAAAAAGAATTCATGCTGAAGAAACTGCTGAACACTCAAAGTAAGTTTGCTGTCTTTTATCTAGAAAAGATTAGTATGGAAATACATTTTAGAAATACTTTATCATTTTGTGATCATTAATAATGGCATATTAAGGATGCAAGAATGAGTATAAAGCTGTTAATTTGGTGTCTTTAAATGTGTATTTCAGAAAATTAACAGATTTTTAACCATGTGGAAATAAAAAAAAATTAAAAAAAAAAAAAAAATCACACAAAAGTAGCAGTGTGAGGGTTTTTAAGAGTGCTGCAAAATACATTCTGCCTTTCTGTTTCTATGTGCGCTGCCATGGAGCTTCAGTTTCAGCTTTGCTGCTGTTAATGGAATTGTCCTCTTGAGTTGGCTGCAGCCTCTCAGATACTAGAATTTCTTTCAAAGCAGTTTGTGATAGACATTAATTGTGTACAGATGTGATGGAAAGAAATAAAGAAATTGTTGGGATATCTTTTGGTAATCTTGATATTTATCTCTAGTAGAGTTCTTCAGATACATAAACCATCATGTATTGTAGATATGAATGTTGGAAGACTATTTGAAACTATATCTCATACTACTTAAGTAACAGAACCCGTACATTAGATTTATGTTTTATAGTCTAAAAGGTATTAAAATACCTGATAATGTTTTAATACTAATTTGTTTGTATCAGCTATCAACTGTACATACTTGATGAAATAGCACAAAAAAAAAAAAGTCTTTTCATTTAGGCCTGCTGAGGCATATTATAAGGTAAAAATTACACCCTGAGTTGCATCCAGAGTCTATCATTGGAAATAATCTAAATGGTGACCTAGGTACTATATAATGACTTCTACATCTCTTTAGTTCCAGGAAAGTTGTGACTCTGAGGGCATGACTTGTATGGGTCAAACTAAAACAAAAAGGGAAAAAATGACCAACACCTTGTCCCCAAAACAAACTGACGAGATACAAACTGGATAACTATGAGGCTTACTCTCCAGTTCGTATTCAAATCAGTACATAGACACTCAGTCACTGTTAGTATGTGTTTTTAATGTTTATGAAATGTGCTACAATATGCTTAATATTAAACTTTGAAAAGAGTTCTTTATGACCTCAAATATAGCAAACATAATGAAAAAAACGTATTGTCTTGGCATAGTTCAGCGTTGAGATTTTTAAGACTCATTTCTTTGATGTTCTCTTGAAGCTTGACCAAGAATGTTCCAATGTTTGTTTGCACTATGGCATATCCTACTGTGCCTTGCCCGCTACATGTGTTTGAGCCAAGATACCGACTAATGATTCGCAGAAGTATGGAAACTGGAACTAAACAGTTTGGGATGTGTATAAGTGATTCTCAAAATGGGTAGGTTTACATCCTAAGTTTCTCATCTCTTGTGTCTTTTTGTTTTGTTTTGATTTAAATGATAAAAAGTGTCATTGCAGAAGTGTGTAATTGCATTGTTGACAAGGTGTCTTTTCTAGTTTTGCAGATTATGGATGCATGCTGCAAATCAGGAATGTTCATTTTCTACCCGATGGACGGTCTGTTGTTGATACAGTTGGTGGAAAGAGATTTAGAGTTTTACGGAGAGGGATGAAAGATGGTTATTGCACTGCAGACATTGAATATTTGGAAGACGTTAAGGTATCCAGAATGCTGTCAAAGTATTTACTAGTATTTAGTATCACAAGATTTCTGGCTTGTTCTTGTGAGCTTTGTTTCAAATTTTTAGGTCCCTAGACCCCTGGAAGTTTCAGTTGCCAGCACATGGAAGAAATGGAAGCTAGCTTAATTATGTATTATTTTGAAGCAACAAAGAAATATTGTGGGTTTGTTTGAATGTGTAACTTCTTTAAATATTACAGCATTCCTTTACTATTCAGTCATTAGCAATCAAGGTTTCGGAGAATGCAAGAAATATGTATCTAAATATAGTTCAGGTTGAATTTTTTTCTTGATTTTTAGCTTAAAAACCTGAACTGTTATTTTCATAACATTCCTTCTATAGGTTGCTGATGGAGAAGAACTAAAGAAACTAAGAGAACTTCACAATTTTGTTTACAATCAGGCCTGCAGTTGGTTCCAAAACTTAAGAAATAAATTTCGCACTCAAATTCTTCAGCACTTTGGGCCAATGCCTGACAGGGAGGAAAATATACAGGTGAGAGATATCATTTGATATCAATCATTAGGTGCTTATGTCTAAAACCAAAAACCCTGTTAACAAGTGATAAACATTAAAAAAAAAAAAATTAAAAAAAAAAAATCAAACAAAAATAACACTTTTTTTTCCCCAACTTGAAGGCACTAAGGCTTGCATCGTGTTTCTCTTATGAGCAACAAAAGACAATTCTGTCACTGTTCAACAGTTTTTACAGGAAAAGATGATATGCTGCTGTGGAGATAAATGTTCTCAGTTTACTAGATTTAAGTTCTAGTAGCATTTAAAACTGTTGTTCTGTGTAAAGCTGTTAGAATTCAAATGGGAAAAAAAAAGCCACTGTATTTGCTTCCCAGTGACATGAGCGGTCAGAAATCCTTGTCAAAGAGGTAATCACAAGCAACACTTTCTTCTGTTCTGAGCTAGTGCCATAAAGTGCTGCAGCTGCTAAGATTTGACAAATGTTTCTTAAACTAGCTGCAACAATTTATATTAATTGTTATTACCAAAAAATTAATGAATATTGGCGAGATCCAGAGAGTAGAGGTTGGACAAAAATAACATTTAATAGTTGTTAACATTTAGCTTTTAAAGCAAAACTATATATGAAGTGGTATCTTATGAGAGCCTGACCCTCACCCCCATCTGCTACATACTTTCATGAGAATATATTAAGTGATCTGAGAGGATGGTAGATGCTGTGGAGACCAAGTGCATGAATTGAGAAATAATTTTATTATAATTTAATAAAACCTATTTAAAAAAAAATAGAAAAGAGGAATAAGTGTGCAAAACCAGGATAACTAGTAAGGCAACAGCATCTGGGTATGTACCTGAAATTTATAATATAGTACAAATGTGTCAGCTGTGTGATACAGATGCAAGGGAGGAAGAGTCAGCCTGGAGTGTACCATTACCAGTAATATTTTTGCAAGTCATTTGAGGTATTTAATCCTCTCTGCAGTGATAGGATCTCTGCTGAGGAGTATTATGTCCAGTTCTGGGCATGACACCTTATGCTTGGTGTAGAGAACTGATTAAAGTACAGGAAAATGTTACATACTATGTTTTATCAACTTGGAAGTGGTCCTGCTCTGTCTAGGAGGTAATGAGAAGGGAGTGGAATTGGGAAGTAGTAGAGGAGTTTTTCAAATATTACAAACACAGCTGTAATGAAAATATTAGGCTTCAAGAATACTCAAGCCTCCATAGTATGACAGGTAATGGATTTAGTTTGTTATCAGGGAGGTTTGTTATGAGGTGATTGTCCTGTACTTAGCCATCGTTTCCCAAGGAAGCTATGAGCTCCCTTTGTTGTCTTTAAAAATAAGTGCTTTATCAGGCTTAGCTTAAGTGTACTTTCTTTGACTTCTCAGCTGGGGAGGGATCAGAAAAGATCCCTTCAGAATGCTTCTGATGTCACGGATCTGGAATTCTCTAGTTAGTATCAAACTTCAAACTAGTCTTTGTCATTGATGAATTTGTCTTTTGATGTCTTTGTGTTAGTCAACTATACTACAGTGGTTATTTATAACTTGTATATAAATGTAAATAACTTGTATATATATACAACTTTTGTATTGTAAATAACTTGTATTTTATTTTTAGGCAATGCCCAATGGTCCTGCTTGGTGTTGGTGGCTTCTAGCTGTTCTCCCAGTAGACCCCAGATATCAGCTATCAGTTCTCTCCATGATGTCTTTAAAAGATCGTCTGATAAAAATCCAACATATACTCACATATTTTTCTAGAGACCAGTCCAAGTGACTAACCGCCTGCGTCTCCCTGAAAAGTTACTCTGTTCTGGTTGTAGTTGCAGCTGGAATTTTTGCTGCCTTTGCACATCTAGCGCTGGTTTGAAAAGTGTAATGGAACTTTCTTCTCTCTTTTCCCCTCCATCTCAACTTCCTGAACCACGCGGTTCTTTGAATGCACATTTCCTTCAACTGTGAGAGAAGACCACTGACGATTGCACAAAGTCAATCCAGCTAGATATGTTTTTCACGTTATCTACGTTACAGATTTGCACTATGTAGAGGAGAACCTTTTTGAGACTTGATAATTTTAGCCACTGACTTTTTAAAGCTGTGGGAAGTGCAGGACTTAAGGCTGACAGTCCAAGTTTACAACATTGAGGAGGTATTAGAGGTTTTGCAATTGTTTGCCTCATACAACTGTTCTTTTGCTGTTTGCACAAATATTTGAAATGTAGTATTGAATGTCACTGTTGAATATTACTACTCCTGTTGAATTATCTTGACCATGAATATGGCACAGATTTTTAAGTTATCTTGTAAATGTATGCATTACAAACAGGTGACATTATGAACTATATGCTGAACGGAGAGCCAATTTTGAGGAACAAATGCAAAAAAAAAAAAAAAGGTACTTATGTCTAAAAATACTTAAACTGTGAATATGGTTTACATACCTAGGCCTGTACATGTTAAAGAGGAAACTGAAAACTAAATGCTAGTACCAGTTACATTTCTATGTGGCTTTTTAGGCTGGCTGTTCTTCCGGAGCACACACTTACAGAGCTTAGAGAAGAAATCTTAGAGTGCGCGTGTGTGTGTCTTGGGGATTGTGCATCCAGGATTTAAAAGCTTAAAGTTTTATTTGAACTTGTTTAAGTTGGTGCAAATGTGAGTTCTATGCCTTATTCATATCAATAGTAGAGCACACTGCAGTGGCAAGGTTAGCATCATGCTGCCAATAGGTACTTTTTTGGTAATTAAAGGTTTGCATACTTGTGAGTGTGTCTGATACTGGCTTTCTTGTATGTAAATCATTTGTAAAATATTTCTTAAATCTCGCTTTTGCTAATATATTTAATTTTCAATAAAAGCTAAAAGTTTGTAATATTTTTAACCTTATTGGAAACTATAAATCACTTTCATTTTCCATATGCTTCTATTCTAACTAAGTCCAGAAACACCTGTTTAACCTACATTAAGGTTGAAGGCAGTTCATGACATAAGTGACATGTATGGAATCTGTTTCTGATTAGAGTACCTGTCTCAGACTGATTATTGGCCAGACAGGTTTTTTTTTTCTTGGTGTCCTGCTTTTGTATTTACTTAGTTTAAGGTGATTTCAGGTATGAAGTTTGCTTTTTCCCAAAATTTAGAAGCTGGGGGAAACCGATACTGCAGAACAGTTTGGTATTTCACAAACTTGTAACTCAAAGAGAAGAGAGCATCTGATTAGCTACAAGCAATCCAAAATCTGCTGGATTATATTTAACATGGGCTTCTATCTAGAGCAATTTTTCCCTTTCTTGAATGAATAAAGCCCTGGATTAATATTTGAAAGCTTTCTTTGTGTGATGAAAGAAGGGGGATCCTCTATTTCTCCACTTCAGTATGTTACAACCTTGGAAACATAATGTTTGTACCACCGTGATCTTCTTAAGAAAGCAGGTGACAGGATGTATATATATATTTTTATTTATTTATTTTTTATTTTTTAGTTCTTGAGAGTGAAAAGTCCCTGTAGCCAGGCTTGAAATACCTGAATAATGTAGTAGTAAATATCCTTCTCTTGCCAAGAGCTTTAATTCTGGAATTGAGTATTCCCTAGTCTGCTGGAAGATTGGGTTCTAGATATTTTTATGTTCCCATGACTTTTTAATAAAATAAACATTCATATAAAGTGTTAGTTGGCTTGCACTATCCTGTGTAAGTTCTACTCTTTGAATCATAAACTAGAAAAGTAAGAACTTTATTTAAAAAAGAAAATTACTGTGATTAACCCATGCTGCATTAAGACATCCTAAGTTAGTAACTCTTCTACACGTGATCATTGTAGGTGCTGTTGGGAATGATAAATTGAGAATGGGGAGGAAAAATTTTTTAACGAGGATTTTTAAGTTGGATTTTTTCAAGCAGGGGTTTGGTGGAACAGATATTGTCACATTGTGCAGTAAGAGTGGGGCAAAAGAACAAGCTCACCTGAATGTTTGCATAAACTGTTCAGTAAGTATCTTGGAGAGACACCATGCTGTACTTTGTACAGTGTCTTGAATTTGGGGAGTGCTTCCTTATTCTTTTGATTATTTTTTTTTTTAATCATTTCTTCCCTCATGCCCCACAGCAGGGGGTTGTTTAGCTATCAAACAGCAACAGACTAACAACCAAGTTTTGATCAGCTTGTAATAAAGATGACATTCAGTGTAATTAAGGCTAAGCAGAATGCAAGCGATCAAGCCATGACCGAAAAAGGGAAAGCTGCTAGCTGTGTAGGCAGGGTACAGCACTGCTAATAATTAGTCTTACCTAATGATGAGCAACAGTCAAGGAAGTTGTCAACCTCTCGTGCTTTCTGTCATGACATAAAGGCATCTTTGCCAGGCAGCATCCCTGGACTAGCCACAGGGAGCTCTGCCAAGTTAGTGTTGGGGTGCTTTCTTTATGTTTTGTGCCTTTCCTGTTCAATTGTATGATTGGCAAATTGATGTAGACATTCTTTACATAAATGTGAGAACAAAACTAGATGTGCTTCAAAAGACTGGTGATCTGTAACTAGCTCTACAGTAAATTGAATGTGCCTGTATGAGAGAGGCCATAAAATTCAATGTGAAGGATTGGAGTGGAGTCACTGTACTGAGAAGTATCTGCCCAGAACTGATTTGTATTTTCAAAATCTTTCTGTCAAGGACATCTTTCCAGTTGTACCTAACTGTGGCCAGAGATCTCACTGAAATTCTTAATTCATGATTAATATTGACCTCTAGTATCTTTACTTTAAATTACTCTTACCAAACATCAGTTCTTGTAACAACTTGGTGCCCTGGGTGAGAACCAATGAACCTTAGATTCAGAAACTTCATTTTTCTCATGTGAAATGTCAACTTTGTGTTTCTTATCTAAATTTTCTTTTAGAACTTGGCAAGTTTACAAATTTTATCACTTTAGCAAATTATTTCTCTATGTCCCAAGTTTTAAGGACAAGATGCAAAGATTTCTGTAAGATATGTTGGGGGGGTGGCTATGAAACTTGAAGTGATGCTATTAGGGAGAAATGTTTCCTTTGAATGCCAGGAAAGACTAGGTGAGATTCTAACATTGCTAGAGGCTTTACAAGACTTCCTTTTCCTAATCCTGCAAAATTCTGGGTTTTTTAAGTGATCTAACACATTCCTTTGAGCTGTCCCTGTCTGGGGGGGGGTAAGTATCTGCTAAATACTGAAACTTTACTATAGACTCATGTGCATTGATTACAAGTGAGACAGGGTAGAGGTATTCTGCACGTCTTCTGAACATGGGAGACTTACACTGAAAGGCACATTCTGTCTTCCCAGAGAGAATGGTTGAAACTTGGGCTTTGAGCAGCTTCTTCAGGAGCAGTGGATAAACCACAACTGTGTGTCTGGCACCTGACCAAGTCTGGGATGTTGCTCTCACTACTGTCTTTGACTGTAGAAACCTGGCTCTCTACAACTGGATTTCTAATGGGAAGAAGGTTGTTCCAGTTAGTGAGCAGACATGAGATGACCATTTAAGGATTACTGTATACTTGCCACTTGCTATCACACCGAACGTTAGTCCATTATGCTCTCATTTATGTGTTTTTCTACAATTAGAAGAAAAGCTTCAACATGCTTAATGCTAGGATACAAGTTACCCTAAAATCTTCACCAAAGCAAAAGAGACTTCACTGGGTTTTGAGCCTTGATTTTGGTGAAGTTACACTTTCTTGGATGATCATGAGTGTGACTGCTTTTACATGCAAATAGATGGATTTCACCATGGATTTAAAAATGCAATTGCATTAGTCATAGTGTAAGTGACGTATCTTAAATGCAGGCAGGAGTGCCTGAGAATGTGTCAGACTCTCTATAGACAAAAAGGTTTTGAATGTTAGAAGTTGGTAAAGTCTTTATACATCTAGTTGAGGGGTTTTGTTTTGCTTGTTTGTAAGAGGGAAGAGTGTTCTATACTGGAAATAATGTCTAAAAGCAGACACTGGGAACCTGTACCAACTAGGAAGCTGGCTGCTGAGTACATGTTGTAAGTGCATTAGAAAAGGGAAATGATGTAATGGGAAACTGGTGACAGGGAGCTGTGCTGTACTAAGACAAATTCTGTCACTCTTCAATCCAAATGGAAATTCTCTGAAGCTTGGCATCTTAAACTACTTAATTCTATCATCTGTTTGTGTGAGTGTTGGTTCCTTGCATTCAAGATCTCTGTAGTCTGTCAGCTAGGAATGTTTTATCAGCATAAAATGCTACACAAGGTGCTTGGCAAAGTGTGCTGCCTTCTCCCTGACACTGCTTTAAGGTGGTGGGGGGGGGGTTGCATTGGGGTCTTCTTTTTTCCCTTTTTTTCCCCTCTTGCATCAGACCTGTCTTATTTGTGACTGAGGGCTGCTTGCCGGGGCTGCCGCAGCCCAGCCTCCTTCCTGTGCTGGTTTATCGGATGTTTATCAGCCATTTCAGGCTTCTGCTGAACCCTGCTAGTGGGCCAGTGCCAAGCTCCTGTGAAAGACAGACACTCTCCACTTTTCTTTGAAAAGCCCCTGTCCTTGAAAAGGCTTGAACTTGATGCTTGATATTCTCAAGCATCTGTTGAGGTTTTGGCAACTTGTTTGCTGTGATATTTTTCTATCAAAATATCCTCTTACTGCTAATGACATGTCATCGGGGGGGAGAGAAAAGCTGTTACAGTTAACTGCCAAGTTCCATGTGAATACATTTTAATTCCTCCTTCAGGAAGTTTTGAGCTTTACCTTCCTTAGGGGTACAACAAATTTTCTGTCTTTCCTAAGATGTTTACACTCAGAGCGTACACTGCAAGCAGCAAGTCCTTTAGAAAGCTGCCAGTCTAGTTGAACTGGCATTTCATACAATCATTTCCATAACCAAAAAAAAAGATAACAGCATCTGTCCCATGCCTGTGATGAGACTCCTGAGGCAGAAAACCAAAGCTCCACTGCTGTGGTCCAATCCCTGCTGCAGTTATTTCAGGGAACAAATTGAAAGTGTGTGTGTGATACTGAAATTAAGATCTTCCCTTCCTACAGATCTTTGCATTTCTGTGGCAGTTAAAGCACTCTTCCAATTAAAGAAAAAGTCAAGTTTTGTCCCTTTCCCCCAGTAGAGAGGGGATTAAACTGCTTATAAACTGAGTGACTGTTCTCACCTGTACAGTGCATGTTATCTTTTGAGTAAATAGATACGCCTTGAGGTCCTGGCTGGAACACTTGATTCTGTGTATCCTGATGAGGCTTCAATGAGTAAGAGGCTGTTCTACCCTCTCAAAAATCTAAAATGCTTCTGCTAAAGCACAACAGCAGATGATTGAGTGGCTTTAGGTCTCTCTTGCTCAAGTAGCCATCGTACGGACACTCCGAGGAGATAATATATGCACTTAGATCTGAAATGAAGCAGTGATTGGGGAACTGGGACTGCAAACCCAATTCTAGAGCTACTTAAGATCGGCAGGAAATTCAGGGTGGGTGGTGGTGGGTTGGTTTTTTTTGTTTTTGTTTGTTCCTTTTTTTAATCTACCCTCTAAGAAACTTTAAAGTTCTGCTCTTGTACATACCTTGAAACATGTCTTGATTGCTCAAACCATGTTGACATCTTATTTCTGTCTGAGACCAGAAATGGAGCGTTCTTATGTGTAAGCTGTTGGAAGTTTTGGGCAGGGAAGTGTGCTCGGGAAAGGCGTATGATGTGCCTACTACTGTGTGATCCACACACAGTGCAGCAGCCACCCCCGCTTTTGTCTTAAAACATGGCCTGAGATTTCTGACAATATTTCACAGTTAAGTTGCATCACTAAAGAAATCACTGGGGCTGTGAGAATAGGTTGAAATGCCTACTCTAGTAGGGGAGACGTCAAGATCTTCCTTTAGGTGTGAATTACTTCAATAGCTTTAAAGAAAGGCTTCAAGAACAGGGAGCACCTTAATGCCATCCCCAAGAAGTCTTGACCACATCTCCTAGGCCTTCAATTCACTTTTTATAACTCTCTGCAGGCAGGCAGAGGATACTAAAACCACACCTTCAGTGTCCCAGGTAAGGGCTTCAACCTTTCAAACTGTGTGGACAGAGGACAAATCAAGAGGTGCCATAACCACATTTCCCCTCATTTTTACAGAATGTTTTTTGGAGGGGTTGGCTTGTTTTTGTAAATTAAATGATATTATAAAGGCTGAACAACTGCTGGCACTCACCTCTACCTGAAGCAGTGTAGGATTTAAAACAAGTCCTACCATCAGCACTTCCCTCTCTATAAAGTTGAGGCACCTCCTTGATGATATCTTTACATAAGATTTTCTGGTGAGCAGGTAGCTCTGCTAATTAGTATATGACCCTGAATTAGATCACAGGTTCTGCAGCAGGTGCTTAAAAATGAAGGTTTTTTCATTGCCAATAGTCCAACTCAACTTCAAAAATCCAAGTAAGTTTCAGTAACCCTTCTACGAGTTTTTGTGAAGGTAAAAGAACCCTTTAATTTTTTTTTTAATTTAAGAATTTGGGGTTTTTAAAATTTGAGAAGAAAAGCAAGTGCTAAAAAAGCCATTTCTGGCTGAAGAAGTGTTCAGATTACTGCATCAGTGGAATTGTTGGACTGCTGAACTCAAGGAAAGTATTTTCATTTCATAGCAAAAGCTTGGTGAAGAGCCTCCAGTTAAACAGCAGCTGATATGCAGTAGTGTGGCTTTTAGGACAACTCTATGAAGTCCTTGCAGGTATGACAGACATCACAGATGTCATCTGCTGATCACAGTAACACAGTTAAGAGCAGCTGCTCTGTCTTAGTACTTCTTTGCAAGGCAACTGCTCAAGCAAGGGTTTGGTTTTGAGAGTTCAGTAAAGACTGCACAAAAAACCCCAAACCCCACAACTGCAAAAGATGAGGAATAACCATCTCTATGGAAACTAAAGCACGTGGCATGCTCATGTCCAACAGAAATTGGCACAATCTTAGAAAGGGAGTTAGTATAATCAGGGTGCAACTAATGGAAGAAATATAACTAGAGACAGCTTAGAACATCCCAGCAGTAGCACTCAAACCCTTTTCTGTTACGAATTTGTACAGTCTTTCCCCATGCAGTAAAGAGTCAGTAATACAATGAGCAATGCAAGTGGAAAAAGAGACCACTGGCTGGCTGCAGTTGCCTGTCTCACCATGGTGCTAGCTCAGTCAGGTGACTAATAAGCTTTCACGTTTGATTACCCATCAGAGCTAACACTCAGTGTAGCATGGGGCAGGGAGAGGAAAAGTAGGAAATGACACCTTCACCTCTTGCAGAGCTTCACCCTCAGGTTATGCCTTGTTATACAGCTGAACTAGCAGACTGCTGCCACCAGAAGGCAGCACTATGCTCTCCTTTACAGCTCTTGTCCAATTACAAGATATGATACAGTTCATTCACCTGAAGCAAACAAAGGCCATGCACTTACTGTTTTCACCCATTAATTGATCAGGTGGTTTAAGTTGATACCACTACCTCATTAGGGAAGCTAGCTGACGGCACACTTTCAGATGCAGGCAAGTACAACCTTGGTAAAGAGCTTCTTTGCTTAAAAATAAAAAAGGTCTTAAGCATCTTCAAAGTCAGTGCTTCCACAGAGGTGATGCCAGAAACAAATTTCAACATCGCTGCCCTCACTATTATTGATATTTCATATAGAAATTCATTAGAACATCAACCATCCTCAAAACTAAGAGGAGTTCTAGTTATTTTGCTTTAGTGTAAGCACTTAGCTCCACAGAGCCTTGCATAGAGTTCTTCTATACGACTAAATGTAAGATGTAATCCCCTCCTATGAATGAGGGCCAGCAACATTTAATCTAGTTACACTAAGGAGTAAGCCTGACATACCACACAATCAAAGCAGTACATTAGGAACAAAGCAACATGAGGTTCCTGTAACAGTGAGACACTTGAGTAGCAAAGTATCTTCCAGAAGACTGTCAATACCATTCTGTACAGATTTTAGGTAATAATCTTGTAAAAAGCTTATGCACTAACTTAAGGTCCTGAAATTACATACCACAGCTGATGGCTAATTTTTGACTGTACTTATTCAGTAAGTCTCCACCAATAAGCTTTGAATTCAGCAGTTTATTTATAATTGTAAAAGCATAAGTGTTGCATAAATATCACATACATTGAGTAATTGCATATTTGTTAGAATCGTACCTACTCAGATGATTGATGTGTGCAAAGACAAGACAGTCATGCTTAGACTTCCCCCCGGTAGTTTTTTTGATTTACTATTTATTCCCCCCTTCAGTCCAGTAAAATTTTCATAGAAACAGAGTGAGGAAATATGTAATAGCCAGTTACTGAAATGTTTGAGGACAGTTTGGCATCACATAGGCCCTTTAGAACTACTGAAGGCAGAGATCTGCCTAGTATTTAAAAGGGCAAAAAGAACCGGACTAGGGAAGAGTTAAACAGGCAACAAGCCTAGTCAGAATTCACTCAAACCATTTGCAGTTACAGCTTGTCATGAACAAGAGAATTGGTGTCAGCTTTATCACATTATTCCAGAAGATATCAATGGGCTATGTATATACACACATATTAAAAAAAAAAAAAGAAATACATGTATGTATATACATTTTTTTAAATAAGGCAGGTATTTATTTCAGGCTCTTAACACTTTTCCAGCCCCCTTTCCTATTAATACAGCATATGTTACCATTTTATTGCTAAAGAAAGCATACCATCATTGCAAGCAGAACAGCATCAGCACTGGCTTTAGTTAGCAGTCCATTTGGGTTATTAAGATTCAAGATGTACATTATTACTATGGAAGAATATTACTGTTGCAGAAATACAGAAGACTAGTAGAATTCTATTTTGATTGCACCAAATCATTCTCTTGACATAGTGTGTAGTTGACAGTATACACTAAAAAGCAGAACAGCACCATTTTGGAGCAACAGAGATATATTAAACTTCCCCAACTTTTACTAAGTTGTTATATTAAAAAAAAAAACCACAAGGGAAGGATGAAGATACAACAGACTTCATCTGCTGCTCTAAAAATGCTTTCTTCTGTAAGAAAGGATGCAGGACTTCTATGTTCATCCAAATGCAAATCCTAATATTAATGAATATGCACGCCATTATTTTTGAGTAACTAATAAAAAGTTACTTGTTAGTATGACTTACAACGTGCACTCTCGAAGTTTTTTGTCAGCCTGCTTCAAGGAGATCCAGGTGTTTAACATGTTTGATCGCAATTTGGCCCACACCAAATGGTTGTTTAACCCAAATATCTGGGCAGCAAACTGGGCAGCTCCTTCGGGTGACAGAGTAGTAGGACAGCTAAGACCTGCAGAGAAGAGAGGCACTTATGAAAACATTTTACAGTCAAACATCACACTGCCTCTGCAGAACTATTTAAGAAAATGCTCATTTCAACTTCCAGGAACCATAGGATCTACTTTTAGAGCTACAAGTGTCATGTGTTTCACTAACAACATAACTGCTTTGTGGCATTTTAAACCAGAAACCAGCATACAAAATGATTCTCCTTATACAGAGTTGGCTCCTAGTTGCCAAGCATCCATTCAAGTCACTAACAAAGTTAAAAACCATACAGGCAGCAATGCACTGAATAGTTAAGCTCTCACCTGCACCAACTGGGGGGAAAGCTATTTTTTTGATCCTTGAGAAGGAAAATGCAGCTCTTTAACAGAACAAATTATTTAAATCCTCATCAATGCTAATTCCAATTTCAAACTATAATGCTTAGCAAGGATAAGACAAGCTCTATTTTTTCCTAAGGATTACTCCTATGTAATCTTTGCTCTGTCTACTGGCCTTTTTGCCATCAAGAACTCACAAGACTCTATACAAGATATTTCTGAAGGCTTTGTTCAGTACTGATCCACCTACTTTTCAAGTGTTTGCCATGTGCATTTCTATGTGTATGTCCACCAGAACAACAAAAATAGTGCTAAGTCAGAACAAGAGCAAAAGACCATCTTACCACTGGGTAGTCTAAGAGAGGACCACACATCCTGAGTACCCCAGTCAGCTGAGAGTGGAGGACAGTTGACAACTGGGTAAGCGGTGTTCCCAGACATGACTGGCCCCAAACCATTGCTTCTGCCAGCTACTGCAACAAATACTGTTGGGATTCCATCTCCTGGTAGAAAGGAAGATATCAGAAGTAAGAAACCAACTTTGTTTTCTACCACTTGTTTTTGTGAGAACTTATATCTGAGTACACAATTTAGTTTGCAGTTATTTTGTCAATTCTGTACACAAAAACAGAATTTTGTGTT
Source organism: Megaceryle maxima (assembly GCA_024605025.1). Taxonomy (NCBI): domain Eukaryota; kingdom Metazoa; phylum Chordata; class Aves; order Coraciiformes; family Cerylidae; genus Megaceryle; species Megaceryle maxima. The sequence continues at coordinate 7,823 of JANHGN010008684.1, read as the reverse complement.
TAACCCCTGTCCCTGCCTTTACAGAAATATCCTCTAAATTTTGCAGCTTTAAGTCCCCGCTATTGTTTACCACAATTGAAGTTAGCATGTCTTACCTTGCCTCTGAGGGGAAGTCTCAATCAGAGAAATAGGTGCTGCTTAGGTTTGTAGAGAACAGAGACATTAAAGTTCTAGCATCTTTAAGTGTTTCTCTCCTTAAATTGTACGCAGTTCACCCCAAAGTAAGTGTTTCTCAACTATGGTTCCCACATCTGTAGTTCTACCAAGTAGAAAATACACTCCCAGAAGAATAAATAGATCTTATCTCCCCTCTGATATGCTATAAACACTTCTGGAGAGATGTCAAGTTTTCTTGGTAAAGATGATTTAAATTAAGTATCTTTTTCTCATGGCATCTAAAATAACGAGCAAGAATATTTTCATGAAACAAGCAGGAAAACATGATAGGAGCAACACCTGCCCTGTAAATAACACATAAGAATATCCAGAGTCAGGTGGAGAAACTATCACTCCTCCTCATTTCAGAATGGCTGATATCAACAGCAAGATGCTACAATATTGACATGATCAATGCTTGGGCAAAGTAGTTCTAGTACTAGAAAAAAAGCAGAGGTTAGACTGAGTAGTGGAAGTTGTGGCTGGGTAACAGGACAGCCCATTACTCCATAATGACTTGGTGCAGTCTATAACTTGCTAATTACATAATGACAAGTATAGAACAGCATTGTAACAGCTCAGTGTTCTGTTTAGCAAAAGAAAAAAAAAAAAAAAAAAGGAAAAAAACCCACATAAATCCTTAAGTTGCCAAGTCATTCTAGAAGATAGTACTGTTTCAATCCGTATCAGTAGTTCTTTGGCATTTACCTTCATATTCTGCTTTGATCCTTAGAGTTTCATCTGGCCCTTTGTGAGCAGAGGTGACTCTTAACTCACAAGGAATTCCAAAGGTGGCACATGCCTTTTTTATTTTTTCACAGTGACTGAGGTCAGAAGGAGATCCCATCAACACCACAACTCTACCTTGGCTCTTTGTTTTCAGAAGCAACTAGGGAACGGGGGTGGGGAGGGTGAAGAAAGAAAAGCAGTCAACAGGATTGAAGACACACAGTTATCAAAGTCTAGATATGTTGTTCATAAAAACAGATACCTCCACTCTTTCTGCAACCCATTCAAAGTTTCTCTTAACCATTTGCAGTGCTTCAGGAGTCACTTCTTTCAGGTCCCGGTAGGACTGAAAATAAATAAATAAATAAATAATGAAGTTAATGTGTTTTGTGTACACAAAGCACTCATTTTGCTACCATAATTGATAAGAATACCCCAGCTGAAATATTTATGCAGTTTCTAGGAATTCCACAGGAAGGAGAACAGAAATTTGTGCAGAGGAGAGACTGGATATGGAAACAAGAGGAGCTATTTAATGAAGAACTGTCTCAGTAGGTGTCAACCACCTGCATTACAATTCATGGCCATTTGCAACATGAAAAACTTTTAGCCACTAAGCTATCAAAGTTTTAGAAGCTTCCAAAGGGTGAATTTAAGGAAAGACATACAAATCTAGTTTTTAAAAAGCTGTAACAACATGATTGCCTGTAGCAGCACTGCACTAGCCAACCTAGGTTCTGCGTGTCATTATACGCCTTATTTTAGGGTGATGAGCAAAAGCACTGTCAGAGCAATTCACTCAAGCATGCTACTACACTGTTCAGGTAAAGTGAACCATAGAGCCATTATGCTTCCTAATTTAAAGATAATATCCCTTCTCCCACACACACACTTTGAAGTCTTCCCCTGTGGCTTACAGCCACTTTCTCTCACAGGGTCTCTGTTACTAGTCTCAGCAACTCTCACAGAAGCTTCATGGCAGCAGCATTCCCAAACCAATTCTTTCATAACTGTCTGGTAATTCAGATATATTTGACAAGTGTAGCTGCAACAAGTGTAAATATAGGACAAGTTCTATTTCAAAAACTTACATTCTCACCACTCATATACGGACACAGTCTGTTAGTAACACTTAGAGACAGCTGAGTATTGAATTCAAGCTTAACCAAAATAAATAATGAAGAAAAGCATCCTCCCTGCAGATCCCTCTTACTATGTCACCAGATCTCTACTAGTAGAGGATACTACTCAAACAGAAACTTGGGAGGCAGACCTAGGAACCAAAGCTCTTCTTCCTACCAGTTTGTCATCCACTTATTTGCACAAAGCTCTACACATCACTACAATAACTCTAGTCAACAGTGCTGTTGGGCACTCCTGTTGAAGATACACGGGCAGGGGATTTTTTTCCCCTACCACAAACTAGATAATGACAACAGGATTGGACATTAAGTACCCTATGAGCTACTCAGTAACAAGGTAAGACTATGTAGAAAAAGCCACTCTGAAATCAGATGTTTAACTGTAGGATTTACTTTTTTCATTCTCCTTCCCAACTGACTTAGAAGGTAAAGATAAAAACACTACCTGTTTGTCCTTCTGCTGGCTTCTGTCTCCTGATGGCCACAGTCTCCATGAATCATTATCAATAACATCAGCAAGAACAATTTCTTTTGTCAGAATATTAACACCAAATTCAATCTAAAAAAAAGACAGTAAGAATCCTATTTTAGGAACTATACAGCAATATATTTACTGTCAGAACCAAGATAATGAGAAAACAGATTCTTATACCTTCAGGTCTACTAGAGTACAGTTTTGGGGCTGCCATGCTTTTTCCAGGATCTCAAAAATAGCTTGAGTAGAACGAGCCATAATATCCACTTCAGTCTGGCCAATGGTAAGTCCAGCAAAAGAGAATTTTGCTTCAATTATCTGCTCCTCAGACCACTGTGGATCATTATTAGCATCATCCTGTTAAGAAAACCAGAACATACATATCATGTAATTTAATCTTGGTGTAAGAGGAAATTAACCATTAGAAGATAATATTAGGTTTTGTTTGTTTTTCAAAAAAACCTAAACAAATACAGACTTCAAAACTACTATTTTATGATTAGCACTAAAAGAAGTGCCAGCAACACTAAAAACATCTGCTCTAACACCTGAACATCTTCAAAAGCACTTCAAGTTTGGACAGTGCCCCGAGAGTGACAGGGTATACTACAAACACCACTCTAGGTCATAGTTCACAAGGCACTTTTTTCAGCATACATTCCTAAAGAAGTTCAAAAGTGACTACGTAGCCCACCTACCCTCACCACACGAGTACTGTATTTTAGTTTTTTTTCAAATACATCACCACATCCATTTTAACTGACACTTTGGGCTTATGCCTAAATGTACAGTTTGGCTTGTTATTCTTTGATGGCCATGTAAGCCATTATATGAGCTTTAGACAAGAATACATGAAAGCATTAGGATGGCAAAACTACCAATGCTAAGAGGATTGTCATCAGCCACTAGCACTAGTTGCTTTATTTGTCAGTGTTTTAAAGGAGGTAATAGAGAGTTCTAGCTCTGGTTAAGTTTGATTAACACAAGAAAGGAAACTTGCCTTGTAGAACATCTCAATTTTGGGTGGGTAAAACTTATATCCTTCTTTGACACCAGGATTCCTTTTGAGGAAGGATCCAGTAGCAATTCTTCTGCACACCCATTCAATTGGGATCATTTCACAGTGAGCTGCTATGAATGCTGTGTCACTCTGTTTCCTGACAAAAGCCGTTTTGATTCCTAAATAAAGATAGCAGCTTAGTTCCACAGTTGAAACAAGAGTCACAAACACCTGTAAATACAACTGGATCTTGTTTTTCCTCTAGACTTAAGGGACACTCTCAATCTCTTCAGAGTATTTTAAGCCCACTCTGACCTTGCACAACTCATTAGTTTTGACAGTTTTACCATACAACAGTCACTTATACCTCAGAACCTCATGCTCTGGTCAGAAATTGTATTCCTGAAAATAGTTTTGTTCACAGAGCTTTTTTTTTTTTTTTTAAAAACAAAACAAACAAAAAACAATCACACCTATCCCTCACAATGGTTTCATTTAAAAAAAAAAAGCAGCAACCAAGTCATACTCTCTGGTGGGAGATTCATTATACATGGAAGAGTAGTTTGAGGCTTTCAAAGGAGTTAGGGAGCATGATAATCTTTAATATTTTAATAAAGGAATATGGGGTGGGAAAGGGAGCAACTCAGTCCTCCCTTTCATTACAAACTAACATTTATTCAGGGCACTAGATCTTAGTGACTTGTTGGGCAAAAGACATTAAGACTCAAAAGCACAGCCACACACACAAACCCCCTGCATCAAGTCAACCAAACGTAATTCTAAGATGACCCCATATCAAACAGAGACAGCCAACATGTGCAGACAGGCACTATAAGTGAAAAATGCCTCTTTCTTTTCAACTTCACTTGAGGAAAGTCCCACCTTTCTCCCCTCAGGGCAAGACAACTGCCAAGCCCAACTGACATCTGCAAAAAAGAGAAGACAAAGGAGCTGCATCCAGTCAAACCAGAAAGTAGAAGTATTCCAGAGAATAATGGATTAAGTCTTAAGATACAGTATTAATATTGACCCATCAGATTGTTGCATTGCCCTCAAGGCTGTAATGATTTAAATAAGCAACTGCACATTAAGTCACTTCTGTTTCTAGGCATTAAGGCCCCCATATATAGTTTACTACTACATTTTTCATCAGTGCACATGCATGCTTCTGAAAGGCTGGAATTAGCTCTACTACAGAAGGGAGAGAAATTTTAACTGAACTTTGTAAATCATCAGCTTTGAAAGAGCAAGTTAAGAAGAGTTGCGCAAAACAAACTACTTCTGTGATAAAGTATACACATTATCTGCAATTTATTCCAGTCAAATAAGCAAACTGGAGAAGAACCCTGAAAGCTCTTTTGTTGCTTTAAAATGCAGCTGCAGTTTCCTTTGCATATTTTTCCACAGCACCTGAAGTTACTGAGCACAAGCCATTTCAGAGGTCTACAGCATGGCTGCTTTATAACTGAAGTCTGTATCTGTAGGATATTTAATATTTTGTTATCATAGCTATTGTCATTTAAGAATTAGGCAAAACATCTCATCAATTGTTCCTAAATGAAAACTGGTAGTTTTAAAACACTGCAAATATAAGCAGAAAGACCATGGAGATGGCTTTTGTATTGTATGCACAATAAGCTTCCTGAGAAAGCCAGTGACTGAGGATTATACTGGATGATTTCATCCATCGTTATCTCAGCCCGTATTTTAACAACTATTTGCACAGAAATCTATGTAGATACAACTCTACAGAAAACATCTTTCTCTTCCCCACTCATGAAACATGCTAAGACTTTACTGTTTGGACTGTCTAAGAACTATTACTACACCTTATAACAGATAATACAACTTTCAGAGTAACTCAGCTGGTATGTGAAGCAACCTTTGTGCAAATGATTCAGACTGCACTCAGCACACAGCTGTGGTCTTAAAATTTACTGGTGCCTGTATTATAGTACTGTTTGCAGGTCAAGTTGGAAACCCACCAGCACAAATTCCTCTTTGCAACTTGCCAACTTCTCAAAGACACTTCAAAACGCTTTCTCAAAGCATAGATACTGGGTCCATTTTTGGAAGCATAATGCAAAACTTACTTGAGTGTATTGGGTCTGACTGAGATGGAGTTAATTTTCCCCATAGCAGCTTTGCTTTTCAGTAAGCTGCCTTTGTCTTATCCTAAGAGTTTAATTTTTATTTTCTTTCCCCTGATCCAGCTGAGATGAGGGGGTGATGGGGAAGTGATAGAGCAGCATGGTGGGCACCTGGCATCCAGACAAGGTCAAACCACCACAATGAGTCAAGTTAGTTATGTACTCCATGAAAGCTTGCTTCTGGCATCAGAAAGATTTTGAGCCTTTTAGAAAGTAAGCATTAAATTCCCAATACATTCAGTACAGACCAACACATGGATTTGAAATACAGTCCTCATAAATGCTTAAGTACAAAGTGTACAGAAACTCTACATTGAGACAGTGCACATAACCAAGGGGAAAAAAACAAACAAACCAGAAACAGATACTCTAATTTTATCTTTTAGCATTCATACACAAATTTCACACAGCTTAGTCACAGTCTGATAGTGCCACTAGCTAGCAGTGTCTTCTATGCAGGCAGATGTAGTAAGAAAGGCAAGACGGCCATGCGGGTAGCAAGCACAGTAAGAAGAGGGGTGTGTCCAAACAAGCAGGAGAAACTATTGGGAGTGCTATCTGCAATTAGGGATTATTTCACATAGTCTCACATTCCAAATGAACAAACAGGCCATCCAGCTCTGTACAGAAAAGTGTAACTAAAATCTAATAGAAAAGATACTGAAAAAACCCAACCCATCAGAGCCTGAAGGCAAGATAAACCAATATATAGAAATAATACTGCTTTGTAGCAATATCTGTAATACATAGGCATGTATTCTGCCTCTGAAATACTCACCAGCTTCTTGAAGCAACTGAAACACACAGCTAGTTGTTGTATTGGAAATGGCAGCCTTCCCTTCCATTCGGTCCTTCCTGGCTGCATTTCCTGCTGTTATTTGGTCTTTTGACTGCATGAGAACACATCCTGGGATATCTGGCAGCTCATACACTTCTTTCGTTTTACCTTCATTAACTTTTTTACCAAGTTTCAGGTCTAGAAAAACAATAATTTAAAAAGAGTATTAAAAGAATCAGGTTTAGGTTGAAATAATTCTATTACTGCACGTAAACCCACCAAGTTCGCATACTTTATCAGCTGCATGCGAAGCGAGACCCAGCAGGATCCCACGTTGGGGTCACTGACCACAAAGAGCACTCTAAGCCCCCATCCACCGGGCAACTCGGTCAGGCTTCGCTGCAAGCACCGAGGGCGAAATCAATCGCTCAGATCTCCCCACGCGGCTCCGGCGCCACGAGGGACGCTCCCGTTCAAGGCGAGCAGCTTCTCGCTGGCAGCAGCGGTATCTTCCTTCGGCTGCCCTCACCTCCGCACCGCCTTCCACCCGCCGCTGGCAGTCGGGAGGTGCCGCTTAAAGCCTTGCCGGCAGAAGCCGCGCCGCTTTTGGCCAGTTTTGGTTTGGTTTTTTTAAAGTTTTATTTAATTATTTATTTTAAAGCATCGGGACAAATTTAAGACCACAAAAGTAAACGGCGCGGGCCGGCAGCGGCAGCTGTCTACAGCATCCTCCACCCGAAGCCGGTGAGGCTTGAAGCGTTCAACCTGCCCCTCGCCGCCTCCCCTGAGGGTCTGGAATCATCCGTGCCCCCTCCTCAGGCTAAGGTGCGGCCACCCACATTAAAACGCAATTTAAAAAAAAAACAAACCAAAAACCTACAACCCACCACCACCATCAACAAAAAAACTAAACAAAAAACCCCAAACTTTGCGGGGAAGAAGTTCGCTCCCAAGCGCCTAAAGCCCAAGCTCCGCTGAGCGGGCAGCAGCCTCTCAATAGCAGCGCACCCCGAACCACACCACACCCCCACCCACTGACCATTACCGGCTCCCCACGGCGCTCAACGGCCTCAGCACGCGGGCCGCCCCCTCGCGGCTCACTCTGCCGAGGGGCAGGCAGTTACCTGATGCTGCGGGGGCCATGGCTACAGCGGCGGGAGCGGGAGCAGACACCTAGGGCACAGAAGAGAAGCTCAGCACGCGCCGCTGGGCCCCGCGCCGGGGTAAGAAGGGACTGGCGGAAGGGGCGGGCAGGCGGGGCAGCGGGCAGCGGCGCTACCCGCCAATCACCGCCCAACTCGGCGGGGACGGCCTGTACATCCCCCAGATCCTCAAGCTCTCCTGCTCACACTCCTACCTCAGGGAAATTGGGCTTCTGCTGCTCAGTGCCTGT
>JANHGN010008680.1:0-24217 GCA_024605025.1 Megaceryle maxima | reverse complement strand
GCTACTTTAGTATGAGAAACTCAGATAGAGACCCTCGCACTGTCGAGGGGTTGGGTGGGGAGGGGGGGTGCCTGCGCGGGGCAAGTAACACAAAGACCAAAGAATCACCATACTGTCTTGTCTCATTAGTATTGCTATGGCACTAGTTTTGTTCAAGGCATTTTGCACATACTAATCAAATTGGTCTTGCAGTACCTGTAGTAACATATTAGCACGACTTTAAAGCAGCAAAGGCCGGGAATAATCATTAAAATAATAGAAAAAAACCAACTATGCCAGATGCTTTATTCAAAACCAAAGTAAGCGAGTCCTTGCCCTGAGGGAGGAAGCTGTGATGTGAACAGTACAAGCAAAAAGCCATACCTGAATTGCTAATGGATTGGGTGGGGTTTTTTTTTTTTTTTTTTTCCAATGCTAAGTCTTAATTAAGATAAGGAAGATGAAAAAAAAAAAAAAATACAGAGAGCAAAATGTAAGCACTGACTGTTTTGCATGGTACGTTTAGTACATTTTGGCCAGATCCTCGGGAGTATCACGCATCACGCTTTATTGCCCGATTCTCCTAAAGGCGCTAACCACTTAAAACTTTAGGCAGCACCTCAGCTTCTGCCATTCAGAAAAAAAAAAAAAAAAAAAGAGAAGTACGGTATCGGTGCTCTCTTCAGAAGGCATCAATCCCCCCGGCCTTGAAAAAGCCAGAGGCTGAGCGTGTGGATGAGCCCGGGGAGCAGTGCCTCGGCAGAGCCGGGTGCATCTCCCGTGTTCGGAGACCGCCGGAGTCAAAGGTGCCTCCCGGCCCCGGCGAAGGAACTATCGCCAAAATCTTCGTGAATGTTTTAAACGCTCTATCAGTATGATGAGAGCTGGTCAGTCACCCTCTTGTATAACACAAATGGCAGGGGATTGCAGCAAAGGGTCAAAGTGGCTAAAGAAAAGTAAACAATGCTTTATGGAGGTATATGTCTGCTTTTCGCAATCAGTAACAGGAGATAAAACAGTAGCCGGAGGGCGGGTTTCTTTGTTTTGTGCCTCTCCCGCCTCCCGTGTGAAGGGGCGCGAGTGGGGGGATGGCCCGGGCAGTGCAGGGTCGGGAGGTGGCTGCGCGCCCCGGCCTGGCCCCGCCGCTCCGCAGCCCACCGCGGGGAAAGCGCGTCCGGCCACGGCTTCAGGCAGCAGGAGGGATGGAGGAATAGCTGCTTGTGGTCTGCGAGTTTTTAACTTGGTACGGGGCACTGCACTGGCACTCACAGCGTCACCGTCCCTCCCCGGCTGCCAGCTCTTCCGAGGCTTCGACAGGGTCACGTCTCAGCCCCGCGGGGTGTCAGCGGCCCCACCGCCTGCCACGTCGGCCCCACCGCGGCCGCGGCCCTGCCGAGCCCCCCGACGCCCCAATCAGGAGCGGCAGCGGCGGAGGAGTGCCCCGGGGGCAGGGCCAGCGCGGACGGCGGCAGTGGGCACGCCGCGGGAGCGGGCGATGTAGAGAAGCGGCGGGGAGTGAGCCCTGCCCTGCACCCCCGGCCGCCTCTGCCTCACCTTCCGCAGCTCCTTCTCGATCTCGCCGGCTTTAAGGACGATGGGGCCCCGCACTGCATATTCCACCGCCTTCACTTGCGGGTTCATAGACTCCAGCGTCAGGATCTTCTCCCTACTCGCCTTCTCGTTGATCTTCACCGCGGAGGCCTTGGCAGCGCTGCTCCAGCGCACAGTCCCCTCCCGCGCCGGCCGCGGGAGCCGGGGACACCGCGGCGGCCGCCCGGCCGCCAGCGAAGCGGCGCAGCGCAAAGCCATGTCTTCCCTTCCGCTTCGGCAGACCCCCAGGCTGGCCGCAGTTGGCTTGGCAACCAAGACAAATCGATGCATGGTCCTTCAGGTAGTTCCCAAAGCAAGGTTAAGGATACTAGTGCTGAGGATCGGTGTAGCTTGCAGTCAGAACCGGGAGCTAGTAAGAGGCACACGAGCAAGAGTTGCAGCCAGAAGAAATGCCGAAGGGCGGCTGGCACAGCTACACGTACATGCTCGATCCTCCTATGTCCAGATCCTGCAAACTTAATTGCAACGGATACAACTGATCATGCAGTGTTGCGATGCCACCAGAGGAGCAATAGATCCCACCATTGCATCAGAATAGCGCTGCAGACTCCTGTCCCCGGCAGAAGTGCCCGCGCTAGAGCTCGAGAAGGGTCTCGGGTGAAACCATCCTTCTTCAGCCAGCACCAGCAGCCGCCCCTGCCGGCGCTCAGCCCGGCCCGAAGCGTGCGAAGGTGCGGACTGCACCAGCGAGACTGCCAGGCGCGCTGCCTGGCGGGTTTTGTAGTTCCTGCAGCCCTCGGCTGCGCCTGCCCACAGCATCAGGTGATGGGCAGGGAACTACCGCACCCACAGGCCCCCCCCCGTCCGCCCGTCCCCCGGTCCCGCATTGTCTGTCGCCGCCGGCGGGCGGGGCGCGCTCCCGGCGCTGGAGATGCCGGGGAACCGGAGAGGGGACACAATCCTGGGGCGTTTCCTAAGGGAATGGCGAAGCCAAGTGTTCCCGGTGCAAGCCCCGGAGCGGGGATGTGGGCGGCGGGGCCCGGAGCCGCAGCCCCGGAGGGCGGGGAGCGCGTCGGTGCTGCTCCCGCGGCGCGGGCGGCGGCGGGTTGCGCCGTGCTGCCGCACGCCGCCGCTTGCCCGCGGCAGAGAGCGCTCCCTTTGTCTGGAGTTGTTTTTCTGCTCTGCGGTTTGGGAGATGCAGTCTTCTCTCCACCGATTCTCCTCTGTCGCTTGGGCAGAGAAGCCGCCTGCTCTCGTGTCCCAGCTTCGCGGTGGCGTTAGAGATGCAGCGTGTGGTCTGGTGTGCAGCAGTGGGTCTGCAGAGGGGTCACCTGTTGCTGGGCTGGCAGAGCGCGAGTCAGGGGTAGGGATCAGGCAGCGAGGCTGAACGCCAGCAGCCTCATGCCTCACGCTATCGCTCCGTCAGAGCATTTTCTCCTGATCCTTCCCTCCCGCAGGAACAAGTCGGTTCTCTTTCACAATTTCCTCATTGTTTCCAGATGATGAAAATGTTTTTATCTCTCGGATTCAGTTCAGCTTTCATAGCAAATGACTGGAGATCTGCCATGAAGTATAACAGCAGCAGAATTCAGAGGAGAGAGAGGTAAATACTCTCTTCTTGCTGCCCCTGAGGAAGAGAAGGCCCGTTTTACCCGTCCTGGGTGCCCAGAAGAGACTCCTTGTTTGTGCTCAGAGACTGGAATAAGGGATTATTCACTCAGGAATATTCCTATGACCTAATGTTACCTCCTTGACTAAGAGCCTGTGTTGTAAATCAGGCTTATTTATGAATTGTTTCTGTAGAAACTTCTTTTTACTTTCTCTTTTCCCACTGACTTAGAGAGAATATAGAAAATCAGCTTCCTGTTTCAGGTGTCTAAATTAGATGTTTTGAGACTTGGCTTCTATTCTGTGTGTTTTGGTATCTTGCCTTGGTTGATGAAAAGAACACAAGCTGCTTTTGCTGCGTTTTGTTTTATTTTGTGCTGTACAATTATATTTTGTGTCTTTTTCCTGTTTACTATTTTTTTCTAATAAGCTTCTGCCTGTCACAGTGTTTAGTTTCCTAAGTAATTTGTTCCAGTCCTTATTCTGTTTCAAGTGCAATATTTAAGCTCTTGTTCTGTGGTAATTTAAAAGTAATTGCTACTTGAGAATTTTAGTCAATTCATAGTGAACAAAATAAGAGAAATAGGATGTTTTTTGTGAAGGACTGAGAGCACTCCCTTGAGGTGGTGCAGAATAGTCATTTGTTTTAATCAGGAATTAGATTTCATCTATTTCCCTTCCCCTTCCCCTTCCCTTCCCTTCCCTTTCCCCCCTCCTCCCCCCATATTGTAAGCCATTTTAAGTTTAGAAATGTTAAGTTTTGGAGTCTGTATATTTTGACACTTTTCCCTTAAAGTTGTCATCAGTCATGTATCAGCTGTTACCTGACTCTGGCTTTTTGACTGATAATTAACAAGCAGTGTCACGGTACTTTTTTTTTTCCAAGGTTTGCTAAAATGTAGTTCAGAAGAAAATATTTCAAGCTGTGGTAAGACTTGTCAAGGTCAAATTTACCACAGAAGCAAAACCAGAACTGATTTTGCAGTAAGCTTTAATCAGATCACCTGAAACATTCAACTTACTTTAAATTCTAGTATTTACATTCAGTGTATACAAGTAGACTTCCCAGACATCTTGATTTGAGTGTTTCAAGGTTCATTAGAAATTAGGGTTGAAACCCAGCCTATTGAAAATCAAAGTCCAGTGGATTCGGAACCACTTATTTTGCCAGGGGAAGGACACAAATTAACCTTTGCCCTTGGTCCACACACTACTGTTCCACCCCCAAACCACCCCCCAGAAACAGCTGGCATAGCAGGAAGTTTCCAGCCAGCACTGCCACAGTATCTCTGATTGATCCCCCAGCTGCCTCTAGCTGACAATCCGAGCAAGACCTCAAACCTTGCTTGCAAATTCTGCAGTATTGCTTGTTAGCGTGTAACATAGCATGACAGCATGGGAATAAAGCTAACAGTCTTAAAACATATATTCCACAAGCCAAAGTATACATTTTTAGTAAAACATTTTAATGAATATATGCAAATGTGAAATTCAATAGTCTGATTAATTTCTGAAGGCACATCAGGAAATAAATGAAAAAAAGCCATTCCATGTTCAATGTAGTATGAAGTGGTGTTTGTATTACAGAAAAAGTGTATGTTGCTGTAATTATGATAAATGTATCTCCAAACATTATTTTAATACAGATACTTTCAGGAAAGCACATAGCATATGATGAACTTGCAATGTTGAGGCAAATCTGTGCCTCTCTCTTGCTTTTTGAAGTTAGCAGCAAAGCTCCTGATGACTTCAGGAGAGGCAGCATTCCACTCTAGTGTTGGTGCGACTGCGATTTTGCATGCCACTTTGACTTACTGCCACTTGGCATGTCTACATATCACATGAGGAAAAGAAAACTTTACCTCCTGAGCTGTGAAATTAGCTAATCCATGTTTGTAAAAATCTTGTGCAATGACCTATTAAGGATGAAGTATCTTTTTGTATTTACTTACGGAAATCTTCCTTTCTCTCTCCCCTGTCCCTGAGTTGAACTGCAGATAGCACGTGTCAGTACAGGCTCATGCTATACCTTTTAGAGAAGACATTAGCTTTTGCAAGGTGGCCTGTGGTGATCAATTTGCATGGTCAATGGACGGTGTATGTATCCTATACAAATCGTAAGAACAAAACTTTCAGACAAGCCAGGCAAAGAAGGTGGCAAGAACTGCATACCGAGGGCAGCTCCTTGACCCCATGTTGCATTCCATCTTTAGTCATAAAGACATAAGATGGTTTTCTTGCAATCATAAGAAGCTAAAATAATGAATTTCATGATGACAGTAAGGAGTTGGAGACCCAAAACAACAGCAAATGCATAAATACAGAGAAAGGTAGACAAAAAATTGGAGAAGAAAACTTGATGAACTAACAGCTACTGTCATGTTTCCATTTTGACAGACCTTCGGCAAGCTTCTTTACCTTGAACAGTTGTACAGTTTAAACCCCATGGTTACACATGGCATGTGGTAACAACATTCATTGTTCTTTCTGTTTCATTTCAGTAAAGGCACTGGATAGAAAATACTCTTAATGGCTTACAATGCAAAGTGTTGTTAATGATATTCAGGAATCTTTGAGGACACCAAGTAAATGGAAAGCACATTACGATACCTATGGGTTTTTCCAGGCAAAAAGAGCAAACCCTTTCTGTATTCTGTGTTGTATGGAGGATGGTTGTTTCCTCTGGAATAGGGCTGATGGTAGCAGTTCAGAATATAAGGAGCATCTTCAGAGAAATTATTATTCTTACTGTTCTTCAGACAGAACATAAACCTTTAAGATCTGGCTCAAAGCTCAAGGCAATCAGTGAAGAAGTGGTAGTTCAGTGAATTCATCCCTTAATGTTTACCAGCTCCAACTCCCTACACAAAAAATACCCCAAAATTAAACATGTAAAGTAGTCTATTGAATTATCTTTATAAGAATTAACTGAAAACGTGCTCTATGCAAATAATGTAATTTTATTTTGCAAAGCATGTTTTATACACACTACATTTAAAACTGCTCAGAAGGTTTTTAGTGAAAAATTATGATTTTATTGAAAGCAAACTGTTCTGAACAGCGTGCAAGTTTTAATAAAATTTCCCATGAAAAAGGCCTGAGATGTGAGACTAAAATCTTGGAAGCCTTTTTTATGGAATGGTAGCAGATACTTTAAATAATTAAAAATTATCAATATTTTAATAAAAGCTGATTTTTAAAATCTCATCTGAAGCTGACTTGCTTCACAAAAGAAATAATTCTTAAAAAAACCCTACTTGACCTGGGCTCATTTTGTAGGTTGTGCTTGAGCTTGATTAGAGAGGGATTTTCTGACAGTTTTTACCCCTAGAGGGTTTCAGTAACATGTAGCTTGTTGTTACAAAACACATAGACAAGGTCACTGTATCAGACACATTTGCTTTAAGAATCAAGTAAAATCAAGCAGTTGAATGGAAAAGTTCAAGGATTTTTTTTTTTTCCATTACTAATACAACCTAACTAAAATGCAGGAGCTAGAAATGAAAATACTTTTTTCTGATTATATAAAGAAGCAAAGTAAAAGTATAGAAAAGATATGACTTCTTAAAAAAATGTAAAATGTTGTTTAATGAAGTGGGCTTCACTTTGATTAGACCCTGTCGCCGTGGGTTGTGGTGGACAAGATACGCTGATGGTTTCAGAGATGGGAAAGTGCTGCAGGGACTATAAAGCAAAAGTGGACCATTTTTACCTGGGAAGGCTGGTCATGCAGTAACACTTCGAGCTGGCTCATAACTATGTCATCATTGTCTGAGGTAGCTAGCAGTTACACTGTGTTGGGAGAAGCTGGCATCCTCACTTACACTGGTGGCACAGTCTTTTTTTATTCAGACAAGCTCTAATGTGGAAAATGTAAACTGGCGACAGGACATCAACCTGAATGTGGGCTGCCTGAAACCAAAAGACATCAATGCGTAACAACATTTTGTAGTACCAAATGCTTTGTAACTAGGAAATGCTCAATATTTACTTGTACTTGGAGAACAAAGCCAATGTTTGTACCACTTGAGCATTGTTCTTGCCTGAGTTCAGAGTAATGTGTTCTCAAAGGACTTGTTAGGGACCATGTTGATTTCTTATGAGAGGACTCAGAGGGCACTCAGATTACAGCTACACTGAAACCTATTGATGAGAAGCATAGTAATAGTATTAAGTATTGCAGACTGTTGTAAGTACTGAAATTACCAAAAATAGAATCATATAAAATAGGTTTAAAATTTGTCTGTATAATATATTGATTTTTATATAGTACTTTCCTCTTTTCAGCTGTGTACTGTAACATTACAACTTCATTTATGGTAGTATTCCAAGTATTATCATCTGTCTGTTTCTGTTATTTATAATATTCCTCTGATACATTCTGTTCTTGGTACGAATGTCCATGTATTTTAGATGTAACTTCATCATTCTCTAGATAGTACTTTATCTGTGGAAAGAATAAAACTCCCACTGAATATAGGTGACTAATTAGGAAGTCATTTCTTAATCAGGATGCATTTTATAACCTTTCTGACAGAGGTTGCACAACATTTTAGGAATTCAATTTTTCAGTTTGCTGCATGTTGTCAGCTCTAAGCAGGTCTGAGGCTGTCAGCCCTCACAGGCGAACTTACATGGAACTCTACTGCAGGACAGCAGAATACTTCCAAGTTGTCTATAGGGGTGAGCAGCAATGCAATTTAGGAAGTGCTTCTCTTGCCAGCTCTAACGTGGATTAGCTATGTGAATTGTACCTGGTTTGTTTTGTTTTTTTTTTTCCTTGCAAAATTATAGGTGCATGCCAAAATCCTGTAGTGTGCAAGAAGCTGGTGTTGCAGGCATATGCACTGCATTCCAGTGAAGGAGGAGGGAGAACCCTAAGATATCAGATTATACAGGTCATCTGGACTCTGTTGTAATAACAGTAAAGAAAAGAAGACATCGGGAATAGATACTTAAAAAGTTGTCTAGTTTTTCATAAAATAGAGAAATGGCATAACTTTCTTATTTTCTACTTTAAATTAACATAAACCACATTTTAAATTTTGATCTTGCAAAGTGTCACTTACTGTTCACTTTTAAGAGTGTTGTGGTGTAACCCCACCTGACAACTAAGCACCACACAGCCACTCCCCCTGCCCACCAGGGCAGGAAAAGAACTGGAGGGAAAAGAACTGGAAGGATAAAAGTGAGAAAACTTGTAGGTTGAGGTAAGAAAAGTTTAAGAATTGAAATACAATATAAAGTAAAAAAACCCCAAACCAAACCAAACCAAAAAAACCAGAGAGAAATAAACCCCAAGAAAGACAAGTGATACAAATTAAAAACAAAACAAAACAATTGCCTGTCACCAAACAACTGATGCCCAGACAGTCCCTGAGCAGTGGCCCCCGACCAGCTTTCCCCACCAGATTTATATGCTGAGTATGGATGGCATCATGTGGTCTGGAATATCCCTTTGGTCACTTGGGGTCAGCTGTCCCAGCTGTGTCCCCTCCCAACTTCTTGTGCCCCTGCCCCAGCCTACTCACAGGTTGGGTGAGGAGCAGAAAAGGCCTTGACTCTATGTAAGCCTTGCTCAGCAATAATGAAAATATCCCTGGACTACCAACACTGTTTCCAGCACAAATCCAAAACACAGCCCCACACCAGCTCCTGTGAAGAAAACTAACTCTACTACAGCTAAAAACACAGAGAGGACACTTATACAGGTATTGTTTTTTTCTCAGTGCTGGATTAAACCTCTGAAATGCTGCAGAAGAAATAGTCTTTGGCTTTCAGAACTCAGAAGTAATGTGTTAATAAGTTAGAATAACAAGGAAAAAATATATGTCTGGTAAATATTAATAATCAGTTGTCTAGCTATGAATACTATACTGCTTGCAGTTAGTAAGGAAAATATTTTTGTATTAAAATAGTTGAACAACTATCACTGACTAGTTTATTTGCTCTATAAAGAAAAGCAGGTTATTGTCACAAATCTCTGTTAATTTTCTTGTAAATTCATTAACTTCCTTACTGGATATTGTTACTTACTCTACACAGCAGAGCCCCCTGCTGTTATAAAGACCCTCTGAAATCTGAAATACCAAAGACTTTCTGTGTTTTGCCATGTCTGGACCTTCTCATTTAAGATGAAAAAAAAATAAAAATAATAAAAAAATATCCTAAAGTAGTCTCAAGGTCCTGGTTTCATGGATTTAGTCCTGATTTAGGAATGAAGTCTAGATGTCCTGCCTACATAGATCACATTAGTGCTTTTGGCAACGGTGACAGTTTATATATAAAATAAACCTGTCTTGTCTTTGTGTATCTCTGGAGAAAGACCTCTGCTGGTAGTGGATTGGTATAGGCTGAAAACAATATGTCCTGAGAAAAGGGAAACAAAACTTCTTACCCTCTGAGACATACCTTAAATACGAAGAAGAAAAGGAAAAGGGCAAATCAGACAATTCAGTAACTGCACTCACACAGAAACCACAACACACACATGGGGGAGCCCAAGATGCTCACAAGTACGGAAGAGTATGTTCTCATACCCTGCGTGGGAACTGGGCTCAAGGTAAAGACTCGGGGAGGAGGAAGGATAGAAAAAAATCAAGAAGGTGTACTGTCACAGGAAAGGATATGATGTTTGATTCTTTATTCATCAAACAATATTAGTAGTAAGGACAAACTAGGAATCTGAAGGATACTAGGGCACAAATGCCATTTACCTCTCAGAATTTCAGGCCCTGCTGAGATAGCAGAAGTCTGGTGCTTTATGGGCACCAGGCTTTGGGCCTGGTAGTGGCACTGGTAGAGGTGTAGTGCACTTCTGAGAACATGGACTGCAGTCTTCAGGAAGAGAAAGTTTGGTATGAGACTGCAGTTAGGATGATTTTATAGTTGAGGCATTGGGCAGAGAATCAGGAGAACTAGATCAAACAAAACTATATACCTGTATATTTATATTTAAGAGACAAAACTTATAGTTACATATGCTCACTGTAACAGCATCTAGATACCCACAGCATCTAGAAAACTACTTGGAGTATATTTGTGTGAAAAGATGATAACCAGAGTTCAGTGATGTTCCTCCACTATCAAAATTCAGGATTTAAAAGAGTTCTACTTATACTTTTACTATATGTCCTTTATATTACGAGTCATAAATGCAAGCATTGCAAATCTCTTCTGTGTTTCAGTGGTAGAAATCTTAGTTGTAATTTAATAAGCATCCATCCTTTTTTTGCTTTATGCAAGTAATTTAGAATCAAGATGTTGAGATTATTGTATTGTCTTCACTTTTTACTCCTTCAAAAGTATAAAGCTATCTGGAGCAATTACCTCTATCAGCGTTTGTTTTACCACCTGAAATCAAAACCATTTGTGTTGCATAATGCAGAAGCTTCCACCACAGCCAGTTATGACATGCAGGAAGGATGCCAGTGGAAAACAGGTAGAAAAAAACATTTACCAAAGAGATCCTTCTGGTCATTTAAATCTCACAACAGTTTGACATTAAATCTATCCATTTAAGAAGAGTGCAAAACAACAACAATGAACACTACGGCTGGTGTATTACCAGAATAGATTTTTCAGTGTCTTTAATTAACTTGCATAATTAGTGAATACACAAAGTTACAAATATTTACATTAACGACTTGTGAAATCAAATACAGTGAGAAGTGCAACAAGAAGTAGAATACTTGTACAAATACGGATCATAATCTTCTTAATTTAGGGTCTGTCTTCATGGAGTTTCTGTCCATAACAAGTTATGCTCCTCTCCATGAGGGTGTTTTGAGCTGGCTTCTGCCTCTTTAGAGTGACTGTTAAAAGTTGGGAAGATGTTCTCCTGGACAGGTGTGAAAAGTGGAGCCTAAACAGATTAGGATTGATTAAACCTCTTGTATTTCCTCAGTTTGCATGTGAAAAATAGCGTAGTCCAGAGTTCTGTTACTCTGTTTTATCCAGGAGCTCTCATTGTGAGATCTGACCCTGATAATCGGAGGTAAGCTGTCAAGAGAAGATAGTGAATGACTTGGAGTGATCATACTTGGAACAAGAACTGCAACCTCCCACTTCAAACAGTAAGTGTGAGAAATCTACTCTGAGGAGATCACGGTGAGTATTAAATGAAAGACATTTGGTTTTTTTAATGTAGAGAAGGACAATTTTATCCTAAGATTGTCACCTGTGGACTTTGTTATATGAGAAGATTAACCATCAATATTACTTAGAGGGACCACATTTCAAATTATTAAGGTGAAGATGTACTTCTTTACTGTTGCTAACTTTATTATATCACATGACTGCCCTGTTTTACCTCCTAAATGTTCAGGGTTTCCTCAGAAGAGATATATGTATTTGTTATTCTTTGTGGCCTTTCAGGAGATGTCACTTCAAAATCTGTAATAAGAACATATAGCTTATCTAGAGCATGATGGGTCTTTTATGAATCTGAAACTCCATTTTCAAGTTACACAGAACTTTTAATAAAGGAGCCTCAACAATTAAGCTGAATAAATCAAGCACTAGTGAGACTCCAGACAAGCTTACTTGGCAACTAGGATAGTGGGAAGTATGTGATATGTAGGGAAGGTCCACAAGCCACAGGAAGGTAAGACCTCTGGGCCTTCGCTGTAGGGAGAATTTTAATCTGAGAAACTATGACAAGCGCTAGTCTTTTTCTTCCTGAAGGAAGAAGTGTCTTTTTTAATTTGCCTGTCAGGGAAAAATTATTTGGGCTGTTCGGGCAGATGAATGAATACTCTCTCTAGATGCCTGTCCACCAAGATCTGACCAAATGCATCAAAGTAACTCAGTGATGAGCTATTAGACAGTATTAACATTTGAAGAGCTGTAGAAGTCACTTGAAAAGTTTCTTCCAAACTGCTTTTAGCTTATTTTTCCTGAAAGAGAAGTATAGGCCCAAGTCTTATTAGATCTGCCTCTCCTCCCCTGTTTTTCAATATATAGGTGCAGCAAACTGAGTTCAAGACTACACTACAGACATAAAATAAAAATTCTGTTATATTTGGCCCAAAGCCAGCTTCACAGATGCTCTCACTGCTACCCATCTGAAAGCATTACAGTTCCAGTACAGTTCTTTAACACTGTCTGGCAAGTGTACTCTAGGCTGTTTTAAATGGTCATCTCCAAAGAGAATTTTCACAGAATCACAGAATAATTGTGGTTGGAAAGGACCTTGTAGATCACCGAGTCCAACCATACCTATAAGAATAAAGAAGAGACTTCGCTGCACTTTTCTCTGGTAGACATTCTGTAGTGCAAAAAACTCCCAAACCAACCACAAAAACCAACCATCCAAATTCCTGTTAATAGCAGCATTGCCATTATCCCTTTCCTCTTTTTTTTTTTTTTTTTTTTTTTTTTTTTTTTTTATTAGTATAATTTTTCTTGTTAAAAAATTAAAACGTTTTTTCATGTTTTTTTGAGTTTTTATTCTTAAATCCTTCTCCAGGGAATTTGGGAGTTGAAATGGTTATTTCTAGCCAATATGTTTCTTTAAAAACTTATTTTACGAGAAGCATAAAAGTGCAGTTAGGTTACAGTGTGCTATTAATATTTTCAGGTGGAAGTGACAGGAAAATTAACACACTAACGTACAAACATAAAATCTGCAAGCATAACAACTTTGAGAGGTGTGGCTGAATACCCTAACTGCTCAACCACCCGAGGGCGATAACCTCCCCACAAGTTCAGTCTCTTTTTTTCTGAATTGAGCTGGTGACCAGGGAAATGGTATTTTAATACGTCCTGACTGGTAGTACGTGACAGTGTAGCGTCATCCTGCTGCAGCTTAAGGGGCACAGCTACCGGGAAGTCGGTAAGGGAGCTGCCGTCACTTACTACCTCCAATTAAACCTAAGACGGCGAAAACGTGAAAACCAAGCAGCAACTCGCTGTTCTGGAGCGTTCACTGCCCGGCTTCCAGCCACGCCGAAGACACGCGGTGGGGGGGGTGGCGCCGGAGCCCCACCGAGCGCCCGGCCGCCTACAAAGGTGGCGGCGCGAGGCTCTCCCGGGTTTCCCCGCGGCCCCTGGGGTGGCCCCGTCACCGCTCGCTCGTTTCCCGGCTCCCACCGCCCCGCGCGCAGCCAGTCGGGCGGCAGAGCAGGCTCCTCGCGCACGCGCCCAGCCCCGCCCCGGCTCTGCCGTCGCCGAGGTGGGCGGGGCCTCTCCGGCGGCGGCAGCGGGGGCGGGAGCGGCTCCTTTGTCGGAGGGCCGCGCCGAGGGCGGGCTTGGCTCGCTGAGCCTGTGTAGGCTCTTGTCGGCTGTGCGCCCCCGGCCGGCGCCGCGTCCCCGCCTTCTCCTCCCCGGGGCGGAGCGGCAGGCGCTCCGGTGGCGGCAGCAGCAGCAGCAGCAGCAGCGAGCATGTCCTCAAGCAGGGCCAAGAAAGTGAAGATGGCTACTAAGTCCTGCCCAGAGTGCGACCAGCAGGTGAGGCGGCTGCTGGGCCCCTTACCCTCAAGGGCCGTTCCCGCCAGCGAAGGGGACTTAGCGACCGCGGGGTTAAAACAGCGCTCCGTGAGCTAGAGGAGCGCTGGCCCCGCTGCCTCTGCCTATTCCGAGGCAGAGCCCGCCCCGCTGGCCGGCGGGCCGTGGTCGGGGGGAGGTTGGCCATCACGGACCGGTGGGTGCCGCGGGGCGGAAGGGCTCGTCGGCCACCTCAGGAGGGATAGGGGCTCCTACTGCTGGGGCTCTGGCTCGATGGGAGAGACGGGACCCTTAGCTGGAGCTCGGGAAGGCAGGCGCCAGTCGCTGCCGGTAGGCTGCAAGCCCCTCTGCTATAGTCGGTGGTGGGGCTGTGGGACCCCCTCCCATCGGTACAGCTCCGCTGTTCACCGCCCTGAGCCACCGTCCTTCCTTGGCAGCAGCTGGGGGAGGATAGCATTGTCGACTCCTTTCCGGTCTGTCCTCGCACGGCACGGTAGGTGTGTGCTGTCCCGCGCCGACCTTTCGCCGAGCCGGGCGAGGTTCGGAGGCCGCTCGCAGCCGGTCTGTCTCTGGGGCGCCGGGCTGTGTACCGTGCTCCGGTCGCCGACCGGCTCCCGCCTTAGCACACGCCGCTGCTTCTCTTCCTGTTTTCTTTCCTCGGTGCATCGGCTGTGGCTGCTTCTTGATACCGGCCGCCGCGAAGGCTGCGCTCGGCGTACCGGTGCGAGAGGCTGTCGCCTGAGCTGCTTGGTCTTGAGGGAGGAGGGGGAAAAATTCACCGGTTTCCGTGCCCCTCTGAAGTGATGTTTGTACGGAGTAAATAATTGTTGCTTCCGCAGTCTCCGCTTGGAATGCGCATTAAATACCGCGTTCCTCTTGCAGGGTAGTGTAAAAACTACATTATGCTGAAGGATTTCTGTGTGATGTGGAAAATTGCTTATGTGCTTGTATTGTTTAGTAACTGTATAACTTATTAAAAATATAACGAACGTAATAATTCATACAATTCAGTTTGCCCTTTGGATGACTAATGTGCCTACGGCTAGTTGGGAGAGCATTCAGTTGTGGTATTTTTCTCATGGAGTAGTTTAGAAGCAGCAAAATTGAGACCTCTGCTGAATTTCTGTCACGTAGTCCAAATATGTATGTGAGCTGTTGTTTTATGCCTCGCTGCAGTTTTGTTACGTGTACAAAATGGAGTTACTTACGCTTAAACGCTAACAACAGCTGATTTCAGTGTCACTATCTCATGAGCTTGTCTTCATTTATACTTTTCTCTGGTAATGCTGTTGCTATTAAAAATAGGCCAGTTTGTTCCAGCAGGGAAGCACTGCTGGAACAATAGCCCAGCACTGCAGAAGGCTGCTGTGGGGCTCAGGGCAGGGGGAGAAGCTTTTACACGTAATCATGGGAAACACGTTTCTGTTATTTGATCCCATACCTTGACTGGTGTACACTGTTTTAGCTATACCCAAATAATCTCATGATGTTTTTCTGTACATGTAAAGGCAAAAAAAACCAAAAAAAACCAAAAAACAAGAAAAAGCCACCAAACAAACAAAAAAACCCCTAATCTTATTTGTTCTTACTTGCATAGGTTTTTTTTTTTTAGTGTTTCCACTTCTCCTGGAACAGTTTGTAATGCTAAGCTGTGTAGGGGCATCCTTTCATGTTTTAAGCAATAGATGAACCACTGCAAATGCTCATATGTTAAGCATGTAATTGAAGTACTATTTCTGAGGAAAAAAGTGTGCCACGTTCTGGTTAATCAGTGGGTGAAAGAAGGAATTAAAATGAGTGAGAAGTTGAATATGAGAGTGGTGGTGGTTTTGGGGGGGGGTGGTTGTAGCGCTTTTTTTAATAAATGTCAAAGCACTAACAATAGGAAGAGGAAATAAGCAAACTTTATAGGTTTTTTTAGGCTGATGCTGAAACTTTCACTTTTTGTTCTGCACTTTAAAACACATGATAGGCATCTGTCAGTGTAGACTTTCTGTTAGCAACTCTTCTGCAAGCTAGTATGTAATTCATGTGCATATGTTTCCTGCTCTGGCATAAGCACTTATAGCTCATAGCACCTTGCTTTCCAGTTAGAAATGTTTGAGAGAGGACAAGAAACTAAAACCTACAGTACAAATCAGCCCTTTACGGAGTGTGACGAAGCTCTTGTGGGACTCATTAAGTGGTTGTGTCAGTACTAGCATTTCTTAAATTCTTCCATAAACCAGGGCTTTGTATTTGTTTCCAATTTCTTTGCTAGAAGTGGCCTGCATGGAAATATTTAGACAGCCACAAGTATTGGAGCATAATATTGAGTAACACTTCTTAGGATTTTAAACTTTTTTTGTTTGTAATTTAGGTGATCTGTAGTTGACAGCTAGACTTTTTTTTTTAATAATAAAAAGGGTATTTTCAATTATTTTCTCAACCAAACCATAGCTCCATTAAACTAGGGAGCCTTAAGTGCTTGCAGTCAATCAGAAGAAACAGTTATCACTTAATTTAGCTCCAGGTAGACTTTCTTGTCTGAGAAACTTGCTTTATTTTTGGTTAGGAAAAAGTTAAACAGAGTAAAATAGTGTTTCTAGGACTATGTTGCCTTAATTATATTACAGGATGTTATTAGTGTACATCCTCAAACGATAGCTGATAGGTTTCAGTGAATAAGCCCCTACCCACCTAATCCTCCCACCTTTCCAAATGACACGCGCACCTACATGCCAAACCTGTAACACGAGAACAATATTGTTCTGTTAAACATAGTTAAGTTAATTGAAAAATATTGGGTCTGCTCCAATCCCTTTGGGTGTTTTTTCCCAAATTATTTTTAGTTTGACTCTGTAATTAATTAGTGGACACCCAGGTATTCAAAAAATGATTTAAATGGAACTGCTGTATCACCTTAACAATAAAGGCAAGCGATCTGCTAGATAGTGGTTTTAATACTCTCATGCTGGCCTATGAATAAGGAGATAAGCGTGCACACAAGTCTGCTAAATTCTGAGCTTTAAGGTTCAATAAACCTTGTTTATAATTGGTTTTATTATGTCTGTGTCTCCATAAAGGGAATTAAGAAGTCTCTAGTTATATAAAACCTCTGTCAAAAGTCTATCGGTAAGCTGTTCATAGGGTGAAGTACAGAAGTTAAGATGTGCTACAGAAAGCAAAATAATTTGTTTATTCTGAATAGCAGTTAAGTTCCCCTTTACAGATTCACATACTAATTTGGCAGGTTTTTTTCCTAGCCAGTATAACACTGGAATTTGGGGGTTCTGCATGTCCGGTGAAATTGAGCAGACAGTTGTGGTTCTGTACTCCTGCTTGTTTCAATGGACACTGGCAAACTTGTAGAGACGTGTCTTAAAGAACTATATTTGAGAAATTACCTCCTGCTTTTTTCCCCATGTTGTGCTTCAACATGACTTGACTTTAATGCGTGTTTTGTTAATCTCTTCCAGATCTCTGTTTAAACTTGCTTTGGTTTGTGTTTTCACTCTTAAATCTAATCAAAGCAATATGGTATATTCCTTACTACTTTAAAAGATTTCAAGGGGTCTTGGCTTTAAGTGAAGGTAATGAGGTTTGTAATTCATCAGCATCACTTTTTAATTGATCTGAGTAAATTTTATTAATTTTTCATGTTAATGTGGCACTTCCAGGTTTTCTTAGCTTGTTTTAAATGATATTATGGTGGGGGAATGTGCTGCTTCTGACTGCTTGGCTGATCAGGAGAAGCACTATAGTCTCTCAAATGCTTTAGTCTCAGCTTTTTAATATCTGTGGCAGGTTACTTGCATTCTGAATTAACTAGGTCCTTCTGTAACCACCCGGCCTTGTATATAGCGCTCTTGTAGAGCGTGCTATAAGTGGATCTGGTTTACTTCAGGCTTTATTGTGCCTCCTGTTTAAAGCTGCTGCTCTCTAAGGCAGTTGCTTTCAAATGCTTCTGGAAGTGAGTATATTCAGAATATACAAACAGCTTCAACTCGCACTTTTTCTGTGATTTTTTTTTTATTATTTTTTTTTTTTTCTCTTTAAAGTATATGAAGGCAGCAAAAGTGGGAATGAGCGACAGGATATTTGAGAGCTCTGAAGAGAAATTGCATTTGTCTTTTAATTCACCCTTGTTTTACTGCTCTCCTCTTTCCCCCACCCCCTTCCCGACAGTCTGAGGAAAAGGATTTGTGGTACAAAGTGGTCACAATAGCTGTACATTTCAAACTCCATTTCTAACTACTACATAGAGAAAATGGGTGATTCATGGCAGAACCTGGTTTTGCTACATTTAAATACATTTGTGTAGTAGTACAGGCCATAGTTTGCATCACAGACTGAATTTGAAGAGGTATTTCAGAAAAAAATGTGAGTTGTTTGTTTTTTTTTTTCTTCCTTGGATGGGAATTTTGTCATAAATTTAAATGATCTGAAATATTTGTCTTTTGTTTTCACAGGTTCCTGTTGCATGTAAATCATGTCCCTGTGGCTATATATTCATTAGTCGAAAACTCTTACATGCTAAACGTGCTGAGAGATCACCACCCATCACAGGTAATACAGAGATGGGCAGAAGGGGACAACAGTTCTTCCCCCTTATTTCTGGGAGGCAAAGGATAGAGTGTTTTACTTCTCTGTGTAAACTGACTGCTATAAGTTCACTTTTTCTTTTGAATTTGTGCATGGTAGACTTTGAATATGTTACTTTTTCTTTAATTTGGGGGGGGGGAGATGATATTTTCAGTTTTACTTCCTTTGTTCTTGTGATGTTTGCATTTATTCTGTATATATTCTAGCTGTCCACATTGGTCACTGTGCAAAAATAAGTCCTTAAAGTTTTCTTTTAATCCTATTTTGAAGATAAATGTCTAGAGGTGCCAAGGAGATCAGATTTCAGAGTTCATGCTGATTGAAGCTGGACCTTCTGAGAGTAAAAATTAGTCATATGTTTAATTTAAAGCTGGGTGGGTCTTGCTTCCCTCTGCATGGGTTAAATTAAGAAGTAGTATATTTTTTTGTCTAACTTGTGTGTGTTCTGTTATTGATGGGCACAGTAAGAAGTCAGTTGAATGTGCATTCTGGCATGATTAACATCCTCCTCTAGGCCTGGTAGGAATGAGCCAGAACAAGCACCTGTCAGAGAAACGTTGTGGTGTTTTTTGTGTGTTTTGCTTTTTTAAATAATCTTATCTCTAGCAATTACTTCTTTAAATTATCTACCAGGTGTACAAAATAAAGGTCAAGCTTTTGATATTTTGTACCAATATTTTGAAAGATACTTGTAGTTTGCCAGCTTGTAGGGGTTACCTGGTGTTAGACTAGATAACTGAGCTTTCAAGGTGGAGGAGCTTAGACAGTGTCAGTGGTAGTTAGGAAGCATTGGTTAATTTTCTTTCCCTGTCCTTGGTTGTTGATATAGCAGTAACCAAATGAAGCTGAAGCCCATAATCTGGTAGAGCAGAGCTGTTGTGTAATTCAGCTTGGTACAAAAGAAATGCATCAGGACGGGAAGAACTCTGTGCACAAAAGTATGATGTGGGCCACCTGGCTGGAAAGCAACTTTGCAGGAAGGGACCTGGTGTCCTGGTGAACAACAGGTTGTACTTGAGCCAGTGATGTGCCCTTGTGGCAAAGGCAGCTGACAGTATTCTGGGTTGCGTTAAGCCGAAGTACTGCCAGCAGGTCAAGGAAGGGGACCTTTCCCCTCTACTCAGTGCTGGTGAGGCCACATCTGGAGTACTGTGTCCAGTTATGGTCTCACCAGTACAAGAGAGATCTGATCATACTGGACAAAGTCCAGTGAAGGGCCACAAAGATGATGAAAGAACTAGAGCATCTTTTCTGTGAGGAAACTCTGAGAGCTGGGACTGTTCTGCCTGGAGAAGGCACGGCTCGGGGAAACCTTATCTACGTATAGGAATACCTGAAGGAAGGAAGTAAAGATGATGGAGTCAGGCTCTTTTCAGTGGTGCCCAGTGACAAGACAAGAGGCAGTAGGTACAAGCTGAAACTTGAGATGTTTCCTTTGAGTATCAGGAAACCCTTTTTTTCCCTCTGGGCGTGACTGAGCACTATCACAGGTTGCTCACATTGGTTTTTGGGGTCTCCACCCTTGGAGATACAAAGGCCATCTGGACATGGTCCTGTGCAAGTGGCTTTTCTTGGCCCTGCTTGAGACAGGGAATTGGACAGGTTGGTGTTCAGAGGTCTCATGTTGCAAAATGCATTTGAAGTAATTAAAGGCTTGATACTCGAGTGTTATTCAGGTTCTGACACCTTAATCTCTGCATGGATATTGTGCAAATAGAATTGTTCTGTAAAGGTATAGACATCTAACCACTTTTGCTAAGAGATTAAAAAAAAAAGTGAGTGGGTGGAGTAAGTACTAAGGGTGAAATAAGATTGAAGATGAAAACAACCCTAGATCATACCATCTCTGTTCATTTGCACAGAAAACAAGAGTGAAGCCAAAAGGAGACGGACAGAGAGAGTTAAGCGAGAGAAGATAAATTCTGCAGTAAATAAAGACTTAGAAAACCGAAAAAGGTCCAGATCTAACAGCCATTCAGATCATAGCAGACGAGGAAGAGGAAGACCTAAGAGTGCCTCTGCCAAAAAGCATGAGGAAGAAAGAGGTATGAAAACTGGAGAAGTATGTTCACTGGGTTTTCTTTTTCTATCAAGACTTTGTTTATAAATAAACCTTTATAATATTCAAACCATCTAATTAACTAGACTAGTTTAGCCAATACCTGATATCTCAATATGGGGAAGGGACAATTTCACAGCTGTAGAGACCTCTGGTTTTGTTTCAGTGTCTGACTGGAACTAACTATGAAGAACTGAGTTTGTAGTTTTAGCCACCATATCAAGTTTCGATGTGTAGGTTGAAAGCCATTGGACTGTAGTGCTTAGTAAATTTTCTTTGGGTTTGTGGTTTTTTTTGTTTGTTTTGCTTGTTTTTTTGAGGTGCTGCTGCGTATCACAAGGACAAACAATATCATGATGTCTCTTGCCAGAGTTATTAGGATGACTGAATTGCTTAAAAAAAATGCTTGAAACCTTTTGGAGGGCCAAAGTAAAAAAGGGCATATTGAGTCACTACTATGACCTGGATTTTTGTCCCATGTGCACAGTGCTCCTCTAGAGGAAGGAATACCTCCTTGCTTATTAAGGTTTCTTGGTGACCTGCTGTTTTTAATCTTAATACAATATAGAGACTGTTTCATGCACTAGAGTAATTTTGTCACTTAGGATTCCTATTTTTTGAAGAGCCTATTGATACTGCATTTGCTATCTGTGGTTTTGGAGATACTAATTTTAGGCATGAATAATGAATAATGAAACA
Source organism: Megaceryle maxima (assembly GCA_024605025.1). Lineage (NCBI taxonomy): Eukaryota > Metazoa > Chordata > Aves > Coraciiformes > Cerylidae > Megaceryle > Megaceryle maxima. The sequence goes on along the minus strand of JANHGN010008680.1, from coordinate 3,291 downwards.
ATGTGGATGTAAAGTCTGGAAGGAAGATGGGAGGGGAATAACAGAGTTCATATAAATATTCAGAAGAACTTATTCTTCAGTCTGCTGAAACCTTCAAGCATACCTCATGGCGTAACTAAGAAATGCAGTTGTTCTTTTTTTCTCCGCTACCTTATTTGTTAACAAAAATGGGTGTTGATCCATGTTGCAAAGTGAGTTCCTTTAACTTCTAACTTGTGAAAATCAATCTTCTTGTGTCTGCTGTTTAATTTAAATCAGTTCTTTCTTAAAGCTTCTTTCCTGTAAAAGTATAAATCGGGATTTGGTTTTGCTTTTGTGCTTTGGCTGTAGAAAGAGGAGATGGAATTAGATTTCTGATTTTGTTTTCTGGATGGCAATTGCTTTACTGTAATAGGGATATACCTGTAATAACTGATCTCTTCAGTATTGCATGTGTCTCATCGATGTATGTAGCTTCACAGAAGGCAGAGCTTCCCTATTTGTTACTTAACCAAGCTAGACTTTGTCTAGCACCTATGGGATCATTTCTAGGCATTTTATTGCAAGTCTAGTTCATACACAGCTTTGGCTTGAAAATTCCTGCAAGCTGCATGGGTAGCCCTATAAAAGTAAATCTTCTTTCCTGTCCCCTGAAAAAGAGGAAAGCGATCTAAGCAATCAAAAGAAAAGATCCATGATCTTAATGCATGTTTTGTAGTCTTCAAAAAGCAACGATGTGAAAACATGAGGGATATTTAGAGAATGTGTTTTCCTCTCCAAAGCTGGACTCAAGGTTTTTAAAATATGCCAGTGCTCTGAGGGGTAAAATGACAAATGTTGGATGTATCAAGGCCTTTGCGTATGAGTGTGGGTGGTGTGGTGTTTTCTTGGTGGTGTGTTTTGGTGTGGGTGGCGTTTGGTTTTTTTTGTTTGTTTGTTTTGTGGCTTTTATTTTTCTGTGGCTTTTTTTTTTTAACTGAGTCTCACTTGAGAAGATTGCTTTAATCTTCTTGTCCTACCATCCCCTCTACTTGGTATTATGACTGCTGCTACCATTTCTTCTTCAGCCTCTGCTGCAGAGCTGGTACAGTGCTTGGGTTCACACCCATTTGTAATTATCTTTGCTCCTCACCAGTATACCACACCTTATTGTTTAGAAATAAGCAGGCTTAGGATATTTTCTTATTTCTGACTTATTTCTGGCTATGTCAGACTGTAATGTGTGTAGACCACTGTGGTGATTATTGGGCAGATTTAAAAACAAAACAAAAACAACCGGAAAATCTAATATATATGGCTGTCACGGCTATAAAAATAAATTGAGCAGAGACCCCATCATTTTGTAAGTAATTACTACAAAACAAGTTAGCACTGACTTCTCTCTTTTTAAGTGGCTTATAAAACTGACCCATTTCATGAGAGTAATTAGCAGGAATTTTAGAAATGCTACTCCTTTACCAGACCTACTGCTTCACAGTGTTGTGTTAAAGCATATTAAGAAACTTAAATTTTTTTACTACAATTAAGGTGTTTTTTGTGTGACTCATTGCTAGTTCTTGTAGCAGTCTGCATATTGCTGAATGTAATCTCTGGAGCACAAGACTTAGTGTTAAACTTTGAAGTATCTTATTCCCTTGCTGTTGTATATTTCTAGCATATTTTTGCTATCCATTACTTGCCTGTAGAGGTTGTGCTGTTGTTCTTTTCCCCAACAGACTTGAAAAGAGGCTGCTGCTTGCAAAGCTGTTAAATGTTTTGTGCCTCTTAGGCTGCTGCAATTCCTAATCCATTTGTAGATGGAAAAGCAGGAGGACAGATAGCATCTGAATTATAATAGCTTGCAAGAGCAGATAATCTGTCCATTTGAAGACCACCCAGCTGTGAAAATCTTCTTCCTAAAGACACCTGTGACATCTGTAGCTTTGCTTCCTTGTTTGTCATGCTTTTTTCATACATAGTGTGCTTGTTCCCAGTTACGTCTGTGCTTTTGACTAGTTCTTTCATATCCTTCCTGTTTCATTTCAGAGCAAAGAGCTGCAATTATGAAGAATAGGAGAAGCTATTTTTCCTGCAGATATAGCAAGAAGGAATGGAGGGGGAGGGAGGAAGGAAGAAGCTGATGTAGATTGGGGGATATGGCAGCATTATGGGACCCAGAGAAATACTCCTGTCGCATGTTACAGAGCCATGTAGTGACCCTGGAAAACAGGAACTTCTCTCTGCAGGCTTGGCTTGTCAAAATTGTCACTTAATGTCTTCATTAGAAGTGCTAAAATATATTTTGAAAATAGATCATAATGATTTGTTTCAGTGTGGTGGTGGTGGTATGCTATGTTCTGGTTTACTGTGTGGGACTGTGATGCACAGCTAGACCAGTTCCCAGACTGCCTTGTCATCTAGGTAACAACCTTGATCATATTAAAACAAACAAAAACCCCTTCTCATATGGTGGAGGAAGTGGTATTGGTTATTGTGAAAGCGGTTGCTGTCAAGTGCAACTCAAAAAAAGTGGCCTGGAGTCTTACTAAAGCATACTGGATACTTAAGGGATGGATTTTTATAAAGCTATATAAATTTCAGTACCCTGATAAAACTTAAGGTTAATTAAATGTCTTGACACAAGTTTTCATTTTCCAGTATTTTTCTGATTGTGTCACTTGTGCATTTGCTTGCTTAATGAGCACATTTGAAGTAACTTACTACCTTGGGTAGTGAATCTGAGAACTTTGGACTTTGTACAAAATGTGGGAGAGGAGGAGGATACATATTTGATTTATACATGATCACAGTTTGAAGGGCTGTGGGACTGGTGGGTTGGAGATCTGGGGATGAGAGGTGTGTTCTAGAAAGGCTGAACGTTTTCACCTAAATAGCCTCTTAGTTGTATAGCAGAAGACATTTTTAACACCATCATCTTACAAAAATGGAACTGTGATTCTGTAAGACTGTCTTTTGCTATTACTAGAGAAATGAGTCAAAGCTACTTTCAGAAAAGATTGAAGTGGAAAGTTTTAATAATGTCTGTAGAAACCATGGTGTCCTATGAGTAGCATATGATAGAATGTCATGCAGGTACAAGGTCTTCACTAGTTACTGACAAGAACTGGAATTGTGTTAAGAATGCATAAAGCTTGCAAACCTGTGTTAATCCCTGATACTTTTTGATCACGGTTTTAGTTTTAGATAAAGCTGAAGTCTCTAAAAATGAGCCAGTACTTTGGGATAGTGGGAGAAGGGAAACTTGAGAATGATTGATTTATTTATAGTAATAATAAAGAAGTCTACAATTTATTATCGGTAACCGGGGGGGGA
>JANHGN010008678.1:0-14773 GCA_024605025.1 Megaceryle maxima | reverse complement strand
AAACACCAACCAACAAAGCCTGTCTGTATCTTCACCTCAGAAAAATGAGCTATTACCCTTGGAGCAGGCAGATGAGATGAGAAATGGTTCTTGGCATTGTGCCAACTGCCTAAATACCACTTTTTTTTGCAGAAAAGCAGAGGCTCAGAGCTATGCAAAAAGCTGGGTTCTTGGTCAATGCAATATCTGTAAATGTATTTAAGCTCATGTGAGGGCCCCACAATCAGTTTTTAAATTCTTTGAGATGTGGAATGAAGGCAAAATCCCTGCCTTCTCTTGTTTATTGTAGCACTTCTGCCCATATTTTCCTTGTCTGCAGGCAGGGCGGGGCAAAGCCTCTTTAAAGAGTTTGGCAAGGGGCTGCACCCTCTCCGTGGGAGGGAGCTCCTACCTGGAGCTGCCTGTCCGTGTGAGGATGCCCATCCTGAGTCTAGGGACCTGGCAGGTACCTGCTGGAGCTGGGGACCTCTCCTCATGGCTGTGCTTCGCGTCACACAGATGCCATCAGGAAACTGATGAGAAACAGGGTAGGGTTTTTCAGCTCTCCTCTTTGGGTCAGGGCAATGCAGTGAATCTTCTTGTGTGGCATCTCTTGCCTTTTGAAAAACTTCAGGTAAGGCAGGTATTTGCACCTGTCCTTCAGGAAAATCAGCGAGAAGGTAGTCATGGTTTTGAATCGTGCTTCTGTTCAAAGGGCCATTTTCCAGAATAGGTATCCAGTCATCAAACAACTCTTAAGTGACTCCATGCCAAGAATCTGAAGTGATTTGCTTTGCTATCAAACACCAGCTTGTGTATTTTACCCAGGAGGTGGCACTGTCTGCAGAGTTTTGCCATTCTCTCACCTCTCTTGTCCTCTGTCTACAAGAACCAGCTTGTTTGTGTGCAGGGCCAGCAAGCTTTCCGGGGCAATTCCTCATGTCACCAGTATCTCACACTAAAACTGCTTTTAATTTCTGGGCAAATTAGAACTTCTTTTGAGATAGCCTGGTGTCCGAATATGAACATTCAGTGCTTAGAAAAGGGCAGATCAGCTCAGACAACTCATTAGTGACTACCATGGCCATTTTATTTCAGAAAACTAACGAAAGCAAGATCCAAATTGGAATGCCTTGTTATTTGGAGCCTTAAAGTCTCCAGATTTGCAGAACAAAAAAGTTATTTTTCTGCAATTTACTCAATTAACTGACTTCTTGGTTCAGCCTCTCCAAGAAACAGTGATCAATGCAGTGAAGTTTTTGGGTACTGCCACTTTGATTGTGCCTACCTGTACCAGAATGAGCGGGAGGTTGGGGATGCACTACTAGAAAAAGCTGAGGAGGGGGTTGTGAGGTGAGAACTCTTTATTGTCAGTAAGCTATGTCTTTGGATAACTTGTCGCACATGAGGCCAGTTCTCAGGAGGAGAGACAAGGTTCCAACCTGTGTAGTGCCCAGAGATGAAGCTGGTCTGGGAACTCTATCAGGGCAAAGTGTTTTGTGGATGGAGGGAAGGAAGAGGTCAACTCTGGGAGAAAAAAAAAATACTTGATTTGAGAGGGATTTTTTTGTAATCCATATCCATTGTCAGCCATGGAGACAGGAACTGAGGCTGTGCTCTCAGTTGCCCCTGAGATAGGAAGCAGGTCTATTGTATTCGTGGTCACTCCTGCTGCGCTGCCGGCCTCAGCCTGTTAACTCCTGTATGTTATGTTTTGGTTTGTTTTTTCCCCCAACAACAATGGTAGGAAAAATAAAGTAACTTCTATCTACTGGAAGCTGGTGGGTTGATTTTCACCAGGTTTGCTTTTTTCTTGGTTTGTTGTATGAATTGTTGGAATTTTAGAGTATCTCATTCTCATTCTACTTAACTGACAGTACCACAAATGAAATAAGGTGCACAAAAGTGACACCTCCTCAAGACAAAATGTGCCATATCATGAGCCACCTTTGTGGCTCTGCGCCGTGTGTTTCCCTGACAGCGATGCTTTGCAGTCCTGAGGCTAGGAAAGAAGCTCCCAGGCTTTGCATTACCCCTGTGGCCGTGGTTCACCTTCCATGAGAGATCCCTGATGAAGGAGGCATGCCAGAAAAAACTTGCTGCCCTCAAACTGGGTTATTTGGATCTCTGCCTGATGCACTGGTCCATGGGGTTCAGGGTATTGAGACTTTTACTCCTGGGAGCCATCTGTCAGAGCTTTGCAACTTTTTCTGTTGGGATCAGATATGCCTTTAGTCCTCTCTAATGGTTGTTAAACCTCATTAGGACATCACAACAAACCTCCACATGGGGTACCCAGGATTAAAGGTAAGGTCATGGTTGCTTAAGCTAGACCTTGTAGCACAAAAATCACCTTATTTTGCCCTGCACAGTATTTCCATGTCATCAATCAAATTACCATCCAGATTACATTCCTCCAAAAGCCTGGGATTTGGCTGTCATTTGCTTTTTCAGGATCAAACAGTTGTGAATTACTTAGTTCCTATTTTTCTCCTCTTTCTCTACCCCCAGCTGAAATAAATCCTTGTTTCCCCATCATGTCACATCTCTGGCCTTCCCCAGCCTGACCGAGGCACATAAAAGTGTCTGCCCTTCCTCTACCTCCAGGACAAATTCTCAAGAGGCAGATTTTCTTGAAGATTACTCTGTCCATACAGATTACTGGTTTTGGCCACCTCTCTCCCCAAAACAAACATAAATCAGGATAATCCTGCGTGTCTCCAGCTCCAGTCACTTGTAGAATTTCTAAGTGAAGTTTGAAATAACAGCATGAAAACCTTAAGGTTTCCACTCTGGGAAGCATTCTGAGAGAATTTGCGATGTGAAGTAATCTAGATTGCTGATTTCTCTGTGCCCTTAGGCTCTTTCTCATGTTACCTTGCCAAAATTGAGGTATTTTTATGTCTACTGCTTACTAAACTGGCTGAGTGGGCATAGCAAGAGGAAATCTTTGACTGTGTGCACACCCTGTAATGACTTGAGCTGACATATGCTATTATTTCAGTCCCCACATCACTCTCTGGGTGTTTTATCAGTGGCTTTAGCTGTAGCCATGCTCATCCCTAGTTGCACCTGACCTGTCCAGACCACATGAAAGCCAACATGCCTGTGCCCGTGTACGTAGAGCATCCACACTTCCCCCTTTAGAAAGTACCGGAACTCACCTCAAGTCCCTCAACTAAAGCTGTGAGTGGAAAGCAAACAGGCACAAGCACTGGCAGTGTGGGAGGCAAGACTTGGGTGCAAGTTCAAATTTCTGCTTGGCTGATGGTTTGGACTTCCTTTCCTCCCCTGCCCCCCACTGTGTGCTCAGCACGGCCAGATTGAAAGAAGACAAGAGACTCACCGGAGTCAGATGAATTTGCTGCTGCTTTCTTCCTTTGGTCAGATGAAGAATAAGGAACATTTTTGTTGCTTATTTGAAGGAGAAAAGTGGACATTTCAGGCTGCTGTGTATGATAGCAACTTCAAATAAAAATGATTTCTGCTTTGGAAGAGGTGTATCTTCTGCTCTAAAGGCTGGTAGTAGATTACTTTCTGCTGGAGGTGTCAATCTAATTAGGGCTTTCTAGCTGTTTTATTGTTTGCTGGTGTGAAAGAAAATAGATGGTGGTGGAGAAACACAGCACCACTTATGCTATGTGGTACACCTCCCTTGGGAGAAGAATCCGCGTTGATGATCAGATACCCTGCTCTAGCTCTCTTAGAACAGCTCTGTCAAACTGCTCTGTTCCAAATTACAAGCTTCTTATGGCATAATTGTTTTGTTAGCTGAGGAATTATTCTAAAAAAACCCCTCTTTTATGTATGAGCAGGGAATAATATTTCAAAATATTTGTATTCTACTGAAATAGCAATAGAGTAGTAATTGTTAGTCTTAAATAATGCTGTTATTTAGTTGTATGGTGATAAATGATGCAAGTGGCTGAGTCTTTGACCAGGATCGCACTGTTCGATATGCTGTACTAGCACCACATCAGAAGAGGATCTCATCAGTGATGACTTTTACTACTGAAGTCTTTGCACAGTAATTTTTGCCATATTAAAAAAAAAAAAAAAAAAAATCTGATTCAACAGCAAGTCTGATTCTGTACTGTTTCTAGGCTATGGAAGAGCTGGTGGAAGCAGGAGTGCAAAGGCCATTGGAGTCTCCAATTTCAGCTGCAGACAGATAGATCCAGAGCAAACCAGGCTTCAGACACAAACCTGCAAATAACCAGGTAAATCTTTCTCAAACTCATCAGTACTGACATCACACCTCTCTGGGGTGTTGCATTTGATGGAATATCTCTAGCAGTAAAATGCTTTTTATGTTAAGGCTGTGCTTTTTCATGTCTGTGTGGGAATATACCTACTCTTGGCAAAACCATAAAGTAAGGAAAGGTGCAGAACATTCTGTGTCCTTCCTTGCTCAGGAAGCTGCAGTCACACAAGCCTGCAGCATTCCTGGATTGAAAGTGCAACCTTCATCTTTCTCCGGACCACAGCACTGAGCTTGTGTGGGCTGAGAACTGAGCTCTGCAATCGAGAACATGGTGGGGCTTCCCCTTCTCTTTCCTACAGCCCCTAAGGAAAAAGAGGCTGCATGAATAGACAGGACCAGAGCCAGACACTGCTGGGGAGAATAGGTAGGACTGGATGACATGAGAGTTGGGTGCTTCAACTGGAGCCCAGTGACATGAGAACTGTGAGAAGTCATGAAAAATTATGCAGGCAGCTGGAAATAGACAGTCATCTATGAAGACTGGGTCTTGTTGGAGGCAGGGTTGGGAAAAAGTAGAAACAATCTGAAACACTGTCTGACCCTCTTAAAAACCCGAGCTGAAAAAAAATCAACCTTTTCAAAGCTGACTTGGGCCTTGGTAGGTCACCATAGTGATGCTAAACTTTGAAGGACCTTCTGCTTCTAAAGAAACTTGTAATTTTTTTTTTTTTTTTTTTTTTTAGATTGAGACTCACCCCTGTCTTCCTCAGAAAGACCTAATTAAGTTTTGCCAATCCAAAGGGATCTCTGTCACTGCATATTGTCTCCTTTGAGCATCCAACTGGCCATGGTAAGAATGCTTTGTGAGATTTATTGGATGTAAATTAGAGCCAATACAGTAAACCAGTCTTAGGATGTGGCTAACTCTCACAGAGTAAAAATGATGTAATTAGAAACATTTACTAATTTGTATTACATGACACACGGACAGAAACCTCTCGCACACTTACTGTGATATTCAGTCCCTTAATTCATACTCATGTTACTGGATTTTAATATATAGGAGAAAAAGGATCAATTGGTTGGTGAAAGTAGTGAAGATAATTCTTAATCGAGCCTGGGTGAGCTTATTAAATATGTAAAAGAACTTCTGAACTAAAAACCAAACAAAATCCAAACAATAACCAAAGCATTACATGCTTATGAAAATAGCAGCTTTGTGCTCCTGCTGAGACAAATGGATTAGGTTTTTAAGGGGATGACTTGAAGACATTTTTCTTTTACTCCAGTCTTCATGGCTTTCTCTGACAGGGCCTTTTATCAGAGCAGCTGTGCTTGTGAAGTACATGACAGCTGCCCATTCTCAAGATGAAATTTTCAGGATCTGGACCAAGGAATTTCCTGGCCTGATGCCAGGCTGGATTGAAATGTGTTACAGTCACCTGTTGTACTAGAAACTACAGGCTTCTTCTCATAAAAGAGTGAAGGCAGGGACTGGAACAACAAGAAGATGGTGAATTAACGTGTGCAAGATGATCTTTTTTTTTAAATCATTTAAATAGTATTCTTACACTACAGTGCTTGAGGGAGAAGACCATAAGCCATTCAACTGCTTTTTATTTTCACAGGTCTAAGACTGAGGATATTTCCCTTTTTGATGATTGCCAAATTACAGAAATTGCACTCGTTTACAACTATACCCAGCTCAGGTTAACAGGGATCATAGTATTGGTGATGTGTATTTTTCCCACCTGTGAAGTAACTGGTCACAGAGGTATTATGGAAAAGCGAGTTTCAGGTGTGTCTCATGCGCATTGCAATGCTTTAAAAGATTCTCTCTAACACTAATTTTAATGACAGACAGATTACCAAAGGCTTTGGGCTTTAATTGTCAAGCTAGCCTCTTCTACACACAGCATCCCTGACCAGTCCTGAACTCTTGTTCAATTCACTCTCATGCTGTTGCCTCAACTTCAGAGACAGGTAATGATTAAATGAGCTCATGTAATTAATAGGAAGGGTTTACTACAGTGTTTTTCCTACGTGAACCATCTATGATTATCAGCAGAGCTTCTCCATGTAGGGACACAACGGTTTTTGGCTTTCAGAAGCCAGACAGAACTTCTTGGCTGTAATTCCCTATCTGTTCCTGCAGGTGCTTATCTGGCTCCAGATTCAAAGAAATGTTGAGTGTAATTCCCAAATCTGTCACTCCACACTGTATTGTGGAAAATTTTAAGGTAAGAGGGTACCTTACAAAATTATTAATGGTGTTAAACTTTACACAGAAAAATCCACTCTGCCAGTGGAACAAAGTAACCCCTTAATACTCAGAACTTGCAAACCCTTTTGCCTCTCAGATACCAAGTAGGTTACTTCTTTATGAATGCAAAAAGCTACTTTAAAAATAAGGAGCCAAGTCTCCTTCCTTAGAATACAACAAGTAAGAGAGATTAACTTTTCCACCTTGTGATAGAAATAAGATGAAATGAGACCCCACCAGCACTGTAACTTTAGGACATTTATTAATGATTCACCATAAACATGAATTTACTGCACACTTCCTAGTGCTTCAACAAATACAATTATTTTCTACTTCTGTTTTTGGTACTCTTTCTCCAAATGAACTCAGCCTTTTTGCAAACAGAAGTAACCCAGTTCTTTGGGAGCTTTATTCAGGTGTTTGTATTGTCTAGAGATGGAAACCTTCCTTGCTTTCAAAAAGCAGTATTGCATCTGTGCATTGAGTACCTCTTCCTCTATGTTTTAGCAAGATTGTATTATCACTGGGTATCCTCTTAACAGACAGCATTTGATAACCCCACTTAAATTAAAAGAGGGAACCTTAGCCACCACCTGGTCACATCCTTACCTGCTGGAATCCAGCACAAGGGTTTATTAGAGCACTGCCTGTCTTACGCAGGTTGGTGGCACTGGGAATTTTGCAGGTATGTTGTGTGTGTGTTAAGATACATTGTAACAGATACCTACCAAACTGCTGTCTCAACATCAGCTGGAAACTCCAAAATGAATAGGTGGCTTTTTTTTTTTTTTAACTGTTTTCTTTGGCTACTTTATATAGAGACAGTTAGTGTAAATAAACTCCATTTTAAGACGAGTTGTTTTTTTGAAGTGAAAAGCTGTGCCTATGTAATTATGCCAACATTATTAAGGCAGCATGTAGATAATAGAACAGATACAGACTTAGCAAGACCTGCAATTTATTTTGTTTTCCGAGGTTACCCACTTATCTAATGGTGTACTGGGGACTTAAGAGTTCACAAGAGAGTGGTTTGGTATCACAAGGAAGTTTGGAGATTTCACCTCAGTAAAAGATCCATTATCTTTTGCAAACAAATCACTGGCAGATGCAAAGGTTACAGAGCATTAACTTCTCCTGCCCCTTGTAAACTGAGTAGACTCCCATGAGTGATTTTACTGGAGTTCACAGGTTTAGTTCTACAGAGCTTTTACCAAGATAAAAAAGCTTTTTGTTCTTAGCCTTAAGACTATATCCTTAAAGTGTTTTAATCATACTCTTGTGTTTCTGGATGCACAAAACACAAGGATTATTTTTTTTTTTTTGGAAGACTAACAGAGGCATCATCTTCAGAGCCCCCAGAGACCGTGTATCGTTTCAAGCAATTTGTAACACTTCATACGTATTAAATCACAATATAAGTGGAATATTTATTACAAGATGGGAGAAGGTAGCTCACAGGCATGCTGAAGAGTAATCTTGGAGCATGCATGTGTTTGCTTCCCTTATTATCAACCACAGTTCTATCAGTCCTCTGTATCTTTGCTCTGCTTTTGTAGCAAAATTCTTAAGTTGTAGCAGAATATATATATTCCCTTACCCCCTTAAATAAGTTTAATAAACTTGCATCTTTGGGGTTTGTGAAAAGCAGTCTTCATCACAAATATAAATCCTGATAAATTTTAGAGAAATGCAGATTCTCCAAGTAGTCATATTTTTGGACAAAAGGTCAAAACACATGCTGTTAGTTGTTAAGATGATCCACTTAACATCATAAGATCTTTATAAGGCAGTATGCTACTTGAGAGGCGTAGTTCAGTAATTTCAGTAATGTAATACACTGAAAGCTCTTCTGAGGACACTGCTGAATTGTTTCAGGAGCTGTCTTCTTAATGAGGTTTCCTATTTATGAACTGCTAAAAACTAATAAACTGGTAGGACATTTGTATGTTTGGTTTATCATGTCTACAAGAGTATATAAATACAGCCTTTATCAGGAGAATGGCTGCAGTTAAGACTGTGAATCTCTCCCAGCACATCCCAAAGCCTGATAAAGGAGCCACAAAGGAATTATTTTGTTTGGCAAGTGTCTTTATTTAACAAGCAGAAAAGTCAGGCAGCTTCACAGAAGCCAACAATAGATTTTTGCTCTCTGTTCCCTAGATGCTGTCTGCTTGTGTTTTGACTCAAATGATGCCACTGATGTTGTTTTCTCTGGTAAAAAAAAAAAGTCAGTGCTACTGCAGCCCATGCACCTCCTGCAGCATTAATGAGGTGTCTGTTAATCAAGACTTCTTGCCCTTGAACTCTTAACCTGTGACTTAGAACTCCTGTAATTGCTTTAGGCTTTTCCAGCCCTGTAGAACAATGTGGATCAGCACTGCCTGCAGAGAGGAAGGACAATTGTGTAATTAAGGTTCAGGGCTAGGATACACACTTCATGGATATCCTTTTCCAACTGATTTTCTTTGTAGTTGAGGTTTTTAAGTCTATAAAGGAAATGACGACATCTTTGAGCTACTTTAGACTTCTGCAAGATATTTGAGTAACAGGTGTCCTAGAAAAGGCAAAGCAATTCTGTCAAATTTGATCTCCTACAGCACTTCTAGTAAAAGGTCTGAAAACTGTATCAGCAATTGATACCAAACAGTGGCACAAGAAAGGTACCTATAACAGGTACTCTTTTTTTTTCTTCCCCCTGAACTTGCTAAATTGAAAAAGTCAGTTACAAGATATCATCACAGCTGCAGTCACAAAATGAGCTATGGGGAAGGTGCTCTGCTTCCAGGCATTCAGACTGGTCAGGTTGTCAATGCACAGCAGTGGGAGCAATACCCACTTAGAGCTGTGGCATACAGCCCATCATGAAATGCTCTCTACTTCATAGGAATTTTCTAACAACATTCCCACTTAATCACAGCTATCAGACTTGAAGTTATTTACAGGATGTTTATAGACCATGGTGGTCAGGAAGTTGGACTAGATGATCATAGTAGCCATATAATAGTAAAAAATTCAAAACAAGATAGAAGCCAGAGATTGTGCATTTGTTTTAGAGACAATAGATCTTTTTCAGATGTAGAGACTTTAGCAAAGGTAAAGAGAAAAATCTGGGCAATGTCAGTTACTGGGGAATAAAGTACCTTCTATTTTACAACAGAGCTGCAGCCATCTGACTTAAAAGATGATGTGCCTTTCCAGCAGACCACTGCAGCCTCACCCCCCCTCCCAGCAGCACACGATGGCTGCTATAAGCTGCTCAAGACTCACACTTCATAGCTTCACCACTTTGCCTACCCCAACACATGTCCCACAAGGGAAGTACTCTCCTTACATCTGGTTTCTGTAAAGAGGAAAGTACAAAATATGATCTCCCTTCCTATTAAAGATTCCAAAAATATACAGTTGTATTTATGACTTCAGACCTGACTTTACATAGATGCTACTTATTAATAAAATAAAAATTGCCATTGCAGGCTATGGTAGAGACTGGGGCTTGTTTCACTGCTATTGTAAATTCAGTTTACTAAAGTAGAGCAAGTGTTTTGTTGGTCAGATCACTGCAGCAAGAGAGAGGAAGGGACAAGCTCCAACTTTCTTCAAATAATTCCCCCCTCCCGTCAGTGCAAGGACCTGCAGCAGAGGTATTGCCCCACGGTGGCACAGTCTCCCTCTTCAGATCCACTTGAACCTTGTGTTAGTAAGCCAATGGCCATGTAACCCCCCCTCCCTTTTCTCTGGTTGTAACGTTCAACTGCACACTATCGAGGTAGCTCCAGGCACGTGATACACAAAGCCAGGAGAGAACAGGCCATGCTAATAACAATGCTTCAGGAAAAGAACATGAGGATTCTCCCAGTGTCCTGATTTCACCTGGGGTATGTTAAGTTTCTTCCTAGTAACTGGTACTGTGCTGCATTTTGGGTTAGTGTGAGAAGGTTGATCACACTGATGTTTGAGTTGTTGCTAAGTGGGATTTTTGTGTTTCCCATGCTCTGCCAGCAAGCAGATTCACAAGAAGTTGGGAGGGAGCATGGCCAGGACATCTGACCTGGACTAGCTCAAGGAGTATTTCATACCCCAGAACATCATGCTCAGCACAAACTGGGGAGAGCTGGCCAGAAGGGGTACTTCTGACCAGCCTGCTTAGGCACTGGTCAGCAGGTGGTGAGCAGTTACATTGTGCATCACTTGTCATTTCCATTATATCCTTTTTCATTATTATACTATGTTAGTTTTCAAACTGTTCCTATCTCAACCCACAAGTTTGACTTTTCAAGTTCTTCCCCCAATTTCCCTCAGGTTAAACTGTGACAGATGCAGCAGACTTAAGTCTGCATGATCAGCTCTAGGGAGTAGAGTATGTTTCTTGAAGGACTAGCAGCTTCTATTACTGTGTGCCTGCTTCCTCAGCAGCTTTCTCTTGGAACAATAGAAAGAGGCTCATATTATCCCAAATAATTTTTGCTTTCCATCAGCTCTAACAGTGGTCTTAGATCAAACCCATAGATTTTAGTCAGCAGTGACATTATCTGTGCCACTGGCCTGAAGCCAGTAAATGGAAAACACCTTAGCTTAGCATTTTGCCTTTGTATCACAGTATGTTGTCCCATGACTTGAGCTTTTATTGTGCAGTTCATCCATTCTAGTATAGTCAAGCCTTCATTAAAAATTCCAAAGGGGATGGGCGAAAAAACAGAATATGTTCATGTTTCAGATGAAAACAGGATAACATAGGTATCAAATTATAGGTAAAATTCAAAATTCTTTGCTGATTGCTGCTCAGGTTTTACATCTATTATAATTCCAAACTCCCTCTCAAGGAGCTCAGTATCATTGAAAACCAAACATGAGAACCAATAAAAACAGTAATATTGAAACCTGTTCTGTGAATTTTTTTTGCATTCAATCCTGCACAAGAGTTCTGGTGCTTGCCCCTCCTCTATCTTAAAAAGATAAATAAAAAAATAGAAGACTGACTAGCATAATCAATGGCCTAGGAATAATTTATGCAAATGACCATTAAGTAGACCAACTTCCCTTGACCTGACACCAGTGCAAGGAGCTATGCCAGAAGTTTACCCAATCTGGAGCAGCCTGGAAAGCATATCTACAAATAATGCAGTTGCTATTTCCTGTACCATATAAAAACCAGCAGCAAATTCATCTAGCAGCTGTCAAGCCCCAAACAAATAAGAGCCTACATCTCATCATAACATGTGTGGGTGTGAAAATTTATTCCCTTGGAATGTAACAGATTCGCAAGGTAACTCACAAAAAGAGAGAGTTCACTGATGGCTCAAACACAGATCTTAAACTACCATCAGAATATTTAATGAACATACCACTGCAATGCTCAGTTTATCTTCAACAAATTGTTTTGGCCACAGTTGGAGGCAGAATGCTGCAGCAGGTGGATACTTGGTATGAGTCAGTTCATCTGTACTTATGAGCAGCCATCAGCTGGCTTGTAATAGGACTTAGTTCCACTCAGAGCTCAACTGTAAATTTCAGCTTTTTTTCCTGCTTAAGAATTCAAAAGATGTAGTTTTGCATATGTTTGTACTATTGGTCCTGTACCATGCACCTTAAGTTAACACAGGAACGGCACGGCCTATGAAAAAGTTTTAAGAGTTGCCTCAGTTTCAATGAGTAAGGTCCTGCCAGATTAAGGCAGGGCTCTGTACTTATGTGACCAAGGGCAAGGCAGAGGGAGGGCTGACAAACAGTTACTGACAGTTTATGGATGACAAGAGTATTAAATGATTTAAAAGATGAAATTTGTCCCGAGTCAACTGTTCTGTGCCCCAATCAAGCAAAAGACTCCAAACATCTAGTAATATCTTCAGCATAGTACCAGTTAAAAAGTCTAAAAAGTCCAAATACATAATTTTCTTTTCCTGTTTTGGATAAGTTTCCTGTGCCCCAGATTTCACAATTCTGCACAGATATTACAGTATGCACTTGTGTCAGTCTCATGAGCTTAGCAAGACAAATCCTGCCTCCCCTTTCCCAGAGAGGGGAACAAAGAGCAAGTCATATAGCATTGCATACAAAGTGGTTCCAGCCAGGCAGGCTTGTGCATTTGTGTTCCAGTATCAGAAGTCAAGCCATTTTCTCCCCAAAAACATCATCTGCAACCTGAAACATACTGTCTGTAAGACTATTTGGGGTATCTTACCACCAACTAGAAAGATACCAATTCCAGCTGCTTCTTGGATTTTCCTCTGCTACCCAAAAAAGACTTCTCAGAAAAGGTCTCCTGCCTTCTCCTGTGAGATAACTGCCGATTTTCTCTACCTATTTTCCTTGATAAATCAGTTCACCATAATGATTTTCTACTATAGAAATGGGTATGTTCTGTTAGAGCCATTTTCTTTTAACACGAAAAAAAGCCTGCTACTCTGGTAGCATTTGGAGCAGTGAGAGTGCAGCTGAAAGCAAAACAAATCAAGTGCAAGTACAACTCTACTGGTCCTGAGAACATGATTTCTGTCTCCTGCTCTTAATCTTTCCTATAGGATAGGCTCATCCTCCTGAGCTGTGCTACAGCATCACACAAGCTTAACTGCTGCAGCAGAGTCCTGAGGAAGTCTAGAGAGGGCAACAAGGTGGAGCTGAACTACAAGTTCTTATATCAAAAACACAAAACAAAAAACAACCACTTTTCATTGGAAGAGCTACAAGATTGTATTTGTCTTTAGAAATTTCTTTGATCAGAAACCCAGAGATCTGTCAAGTGACAACAGACAAACAAATGCTGTGAACAGTTACAGCAGGAAGAGCTCAGTTAGCAGGAATGCTAGGCTCCGGATATCTAATTCTTTGATGTTTCCACTTTACCTTTTAGGAGATGAAAGGAAGTCTCTAACCTTGTAGAGAGTGTGGAAAAGTATGGGGGTACAACAGCCATTTATCTTACTATAATAATCCCCAGATCAACCTAGATTAAGCAAAGACTTGGCTGCAGTCTAGAAGGCTTATTTAATTGTATCTGGCCTTGAAGAAGCATCTCAAAAATCAATGAGTGACAGGTTTTGTCTGTCACTCCCTTCCCACTCATCGATACTGACAGCCTGCTCTCCATTCAAGCTTATGCATCCTTGTCCCTTCACTCAGGTGCTTCTGTTTTTCCTGTATTCCCACTATTTCACCAAGATCCAAGCCCTCTGCCAGTTAAGTGCTGCACTGTGTCCTAGGACAACCCTATCCAAATTCTTTCCCTGTAAGTCATCCAATAAAATACAGAGAGCGCCTGTTACAATACCACTCCACCCCAAATGCCAGCTAGTCTTCCTTCTGCTGCAGAGTAGTCTGTCTGAAGTCTTCCCCAGTAAAATTCCTACTCTGAGAATGGAAAATTTCAGGCACAAGCTTTCATAAAGTTACAGTGAAATGAAGAGGAGACTAACAGAACCTGATGTAATATTTTGGAAACCCTGACCCCTCAATGTAGCCGCCTGCCAGGACATACTTGTCACAAAAATGTTATTTCCAAGCAAGTCAACATTGCCCCAAACATCTTTCTGTTACATCTCTGACTGATCTAAGGACACAAGCTGTTCTGCTTTCTCTAGATGCCTCTGGGTTTTTTTTATCATATTACAGATAAACAAAAACACTTGCAGAGCTAAGGCTTTTTGTACTTGCTTTTAAGCCTAGAATTTAAAGTGATTATAATCAATTTGTTAGGAGAATCAGCAGAAGAATATTTGCTTTGAGTCAAACACCAATTCTTTCCTCCTTGTGTTGCAAGTTAACTCAATCTTCTCTGTTCAGCCTATTATAAATTATTCTGAGTAGAAACATGCTGCATGTCAAGTCTGGCCTCAGCCAATAGTGGAAAGATTTAAAAGGAACATTTGAAGATAAAGTTTGTTCTCTCAACATAATGGTTAGTATTTATCAGAAAGAAAAGTTTTAAATTAGTATGACTCCTTAGTGCCTTTATCAGTACCAGTGAACAAACCACCCGCGTCACAAATAGTTTGAGAACAGCATTCACAGTACCTGTCAACCTGGCTGAGTTTCTTTAAGTGATGCTGTGCCATGCAGTTACAGAATCAGAATCCTACCTTATATTTACTATTTAGGAATAGTTAATATAACAGTTTTGGTGTCTCCTTTCTTTCATCTGCTCAGAAAGAGCTTACTTTCTGCCAAGCCTACACAACCTTCTTCAGAGGACAGTTCACATTCTAGATCTACTCAGATCTGGGGGGGGGGGGGGGGGGGGAAAAAAAAACCTACAAGAAAAATCCACCCCCAAGGCCCGAAACACATCGGGGACAAGCTCTAAAGCCGCCCAACAACCACCACCCTTAAAACCA